>PVKS010019589.1:0-38141 GCA_004027875.1 Aplodontia rufa
CATGAAAAACTAAATAAAATTAATTCTTTCTCCCTCTTACTGTCCCTGTCTCTTAAACAAACAAACAAACAAAAACAAAACAAAACGGTCTAAAGGACTGTTGAGTATTTCATTTTTAATTAAGGTGTGTGTGTGTGTGTGTGTGTGTGTGTGTATTTCTCAATGGTAGAAAGCCTTACTGTGCATGTGTGAGGCCCTGGGTTCAATCCCCAGCCCTGTATCTTCACATGTGCACACAAAATTAAGATGTAATGTACATACAGCAAAATGTCTACATTTTAGAGTGTATAGTTTGATGACTTTGTAATAAAATGTTTAAAAATTAGCTGAGTGCATGATAGTGCATGACTGTAATCTCAGCTACTTGGGAGATTGAGGCAGGAGGATCACAAGTTAGAGGCCAGTGTGGGCAACTTAATGAGATCCTATCTCAGAAAATTTTATTTTAAATTAATAGTCTCCCCCTTCCCTACCCTGGTGGTACTGTATACAAAGCAGTCATTAATACAAATCAGGTGTACAATTAATCAACTTTTATCCCTATTTTCATCTTTGATTCATAGTTAACATGGAAAATTTACTGATGTTTATGAACAAAATTTTATATGTTTTCCAACATTTTTCAGTTCTTGAGTATCTATATAGGATATTAGATTTCCCTGCCAAATATCACTTTTTTTTTTTTCCTTACTGCTGGGGATTGAACCCAGGGCCTATGCATGCTAGACAGGTACTCTGTCCCTGAGCTACAGATTTTTAAAATTTTAAAATCCCCATCCCTTTACCTTTTAAAAATTTTATTTTGAAACTGCGTCTGGGTAACTTGCTGAGGGTGTCCTTGAATTCAGGCTTTTGATTTTCTTTCCTCAACCACCTGAATAATTAGCATTAGGCATGTGCATCTGGCATTAGGCTTTGTTTTTTTTTTTTTTTTTAAAGAGAGAGGGACAGTGAGAGAGAGAAAGAAAGAAACAACTTTATTTAGTTTTTCACATGGCTTTAGTTGCTCCAACACTTAGCTGTGTATATGGTGCTGGGGTTTAAACCCAGGTCCTCATGCTTGCCAGGCAAGCGCCGAAACCGCTGAGCCACCGCTCTAGCCCCCTAGGCTTTGTTTTTAAAGCAGTTTTAGATTTACAGACAAACAAAGCAGAATGTTCACAGTTCCCTGATACTTCCACAATCCCCTCAACCCCTTTTCTTCTATTGTTAACATTTTGCTTTAGAGTGGTCCATTACTTATAGTTCATGAGCCATATTAATACATTATTATTAATTGAATTATTTAGTTTATATTAGGGTTCACTTTTTGTGTTATACATTCTGTGAGTTTTGACAAATGTATCTACCTTTATAGTTTGTTTTTTAAAGAGAGAAGGATAGTGTGAGAGAGAAACAGAAAAAATTTTTATTTAGTTTTTCATGTGGCTTTTGTTGCTTCGAGACTTCCTTGTGTACGTGGTGCTGGGGTTTAGAACTCTCGTCCTGGTGCATGCTGGGCAAGCGCTGAAACTGCTGAGCTACCACTCCAGTCCTAGCCTTATGGTTTGATCCCAAGTAGTTTCACTGCTCTAAAAGTCTGTGCTTCACTTTTCTGTCCCTCTATCATTCCCCCCTGGAGTTCATGGAAATCACTAATTTTTTTTTTGGTGTTGCCATAGTTTTGCCTTTTCTTGAATGTCATGTATATAGAATCATGTAATATATAGGCTTTTCAGATTAGAGTCTTTCACTTAGCAATATGTATTTAATATGTATTTAAAGTTTCATGGCTTGATAGCTAATTCCTCTTTATTAGTGATTGATATTTATCAATTTACTACTACTACTACTTTGTCTTTTTCTTCTTTGTTGTCTTCTCCCTCCTTCTCTTCCTCTTATTGTTTTTGTTAGCTGTCTTTGAACTTGTGATCCTCTTGAGAGCTGCTGGGATCACAGATGCGAGCCATTGTACCCAGCTGGTTCCTACTTACATTGATTGCTTTCACCTTTATGAAATTATTAATAAAGCTGCTATAAATATCCTTCTTCAGGTTTTTGTGAGGACCTAAGTTTTCAGCTCATTTGGTTATGGTGCTAAGGAGTGAAATTGCAGGATTATGTGATTATGTTTAGTTTTGTAAGGAGCTACCACACTTTATCGCAAAGTGTGAGGTTTTGCACTCTACTAACAGTGAGAGAGTTCCTGTTTTTCTACTTTTCTCACCAGCATTTGGTGTTATCGTTTTGGATTTTTGCCATTCTGATAGGTATGTGGTACTATCTCATTGTTTTAATTTTTTTTATTTTTTTTTAAAGAGAGAGGGACAGTGAGAGAGAGAGAAAGAAACAATTTTTATTTAGTTTCTCATGTGGCTTTCATTGCTTTGAGACTTTGCTGTGTACATGGTACTGGGGTTTGAACTTGTGTGTTTGTGCATGCTGGACAAGTGCCATAATCGCCGAACCACTTATCCAGCCCCTCATTGTTTTAATTTTTAATTCCCTAATGACATATGATTTTGAGTCTCTTTCATGTGCTTATATGCCATCTATACATAATATTTGGGAGATGTCTTCAGATGTTTTTGCTATTTTGCTGATTTTAATTGGATTGCTTCCTTATATTAAATGTTAAGACTTCTTTTGAATACCAGTTCTTTATCATATATGTGTTTTGGACTGATTTTCTGTTGTTCTACTACTTACCTTTTCATTGTTTTAAACAGTATATTTTGCCTAGCTGAAGTTTTTGATTTTAATGAAATCATATTTGTTGTCTTTCATGGTTTGTGGTTTTGGTTCATAGGTGTCATATTTGAGATAATCACCAAGCCTAAGATTACCTAGAGTTCACCCTATACCCTTATCTTCTAGGAGTTTTATAATTTTGTGTTTTACACTTAGGTCTGTTATCCATTTTGAGTTTATTTTTGTGAAAAATGTAAGATTTGAGTCTAGCTTTCTTTTTATTTTTTTGCATGTGACCGTTCATTTTTCTCTGCACCATCGCCTTTTTTCTTTGTCAAAACTCAGTTGACTTTATTTGTGTAGGTAGGTCTTTTTCTGAGTAGTTTTTTTCCGTTTCATTGATCTGTTTGGGTATTGCGTTGTTTTTCTAATACCAGTTCTCCCCCCTTGCCCCCCATTACTGAGGATGGAACCAACAGCTCTTTTTACTTTTTATTTTAGACAGGGTCCTGCTCAATTGCCTGAGGTGCCTTTGAACTTCAGATCCTCTTGCCTTAGCTTCACATGTAGCTGGATTACAGGTATGTGTCATCACTCCAAGCTTCTAGTATCTATCATCCTGATTACTTTAGCTTTATAATAAGTTTAATGTTCACTGTAGTGTCTGACCTAGTTTTTCCTCCTTCAGCATTATTTTATATATTTTTGTTTTTTAAATCTTTTCACATAAACTTTGTAGCAAGTTTGTCACTATCATAAAGTAATTTGGCCAGAGTTTAGATGGGATTGTATTGAATCTATAGATCAATTTTGGGAAAAATTGTGAGGTTTTTTTTTTTTTTTTCTGTGTTGCAAGGGATTCAATATAGGACCTTACACATGCTAATCAAATGCTCTACCACTGAGCTATAACCCCAGCTCAGGAAAGTCACTTTTGAATCACCCAGATTGTCCTTCTTTTTTAGGTCTGTACTCTGCATTTGCAACACAGATCTTGTGGGGCTGCAAGGAACATGGTTGCCTCCCAGGACAGCCCTCCAGATACTATTGTCAGATATAAGCTGAGGGTCTTTAGGAGAGGTCTTGCCCAGGGTCCTCTTGGGTAAGCCCTGAAAAGGGCTTGGCAAGTGTGAAAATTTTCTAACAGTAATGATGCCACCTCTTTATCCTTCCATGGAGCAGATATGGCCAGAGCTTTATTTTTCACATTTATAACTGTATGACCCAGCACTTAGCTGGCTCCAGTTTACTAATGGAAGAGGAATACGGAGGCCTAGAGAATTTAAGTCTGCCCGTACTCACATTACTAATAAGTCATGGAGGCCATTTGGAACCCAAGCAGACAACCCTCTTCTTTTAAAATTGAAAATTTGCATTTTAGTAATACCGAGTCATCTTCTTCTTGAACATGGTATGGTATATATCTTTACATTCATGAAGATTATTGTGAATTTCTTTCAACAAAGTTGTACACTTTTTGGTTTAGAGGTTTTCCACATCTTTTTGTTAATTTTATTGCTAGGTATTCTTTTTTTGTTATATGGTAAATTTTACCTTTCCTTGTGTGAATATCACTTCCATTGTTTCATGTAGTATTTAGAAATATATTCATTTTGTGTATATTGACTTTTTATCCTTTTTTTGGGAGAGAGGTTCTGGGGATTGAACCTTAGGGTGCTCTTTTTTTTTTTTTGATCTATGAGTTTATGTATTATCAATTTTGGAAAAAGTCTGCCATTTCTCTTCAGGTATTTCTGCTCACCCATTCTGTATCATTCAGTTGGTTTTGTATTTCTTCATAGGTCTCTGGCTCTGATTCTGATCCTTTTTTTGTTTCTTATTTTTCTCTATACCTTAATTTGGATAATTTCTGTTGATTTCTCTGAATTCATTATCTGTTCTGTGTGTTGTTAAGCCTGTTTGGTGAACTTTTCATTTTTAATATCATATATTTAAGATGAATATTTCCATTTCTCTCTTTTTAAAAATTTCCACTTCTTTGCCAAAATATATTAAATCATTTTCTCTCTCTATATGATTTATAATTTACATGAAAAACTTAGATACTTTAATAAAATTTTAAAGTCTTAGCATGTTCCAGTTGGAGTCATCTGTGGGCATGTTTTGAGTTTTTGGGTAACATTTTCATGGATCCTTGAATATATCTTATTTTTATTCTTTGTGAATATCACATATAAAATGAAGAGTGAAAATGAAATTCCTAGCTGCTTCCTCCTGGAAAAAGATGTGCTAATTCAAGGATAGGAGTTAATGTATTTATTCTGACATGAAATCATGAAATTGAATTGTCTATGGTGGGCTACAACTACAATTAGTTTTTGATTTCAAGTTTGTTTTTTTTTAAACTGTTTCTCCTCCTTTGACCTGCCTTTGGTCCTGGGAATAGAATCCCAGGGTCACTCTACCAGTGAGCATAATCCTTTTTATTGTTGTATTTTGAGATAGGGTCTTGCTTAGTTGTCAAGACTGTCCTCAAACTCGGGATCCTCCTCTCTCAGCTACGCAAGTTGCTGGGATTATGGGCATGTGTCTCTGTGCCCCTCAAAGTTTGAAGTGTTCTTGAGGGTGGATTCAGTCTCCACTATATAGCAGAATTTAGGATTTAAGTATAGTTTATTTCTAGAGATCTCTCTACTATTTAGACTTGCACTTGGCTTTCCACTTTAGAATTTTTCACTTTGTCCTGCTAGTCTAGCCTTGAATTAGTCTATCCTGATGTGTACTCTACAAAGGCTCCAATGGGAAAGAATTTTTAGGTCATCTGGGAAAGATAATCATTTGTCTGTTTATCCTAGAAGAAAAAGGCTTGTTCCTGTCTGAAATTGATTTTTTTAAAATACTACTCTGTGTTCTCAGCTCTCAGTTTTAAAATTTTGATTTTGTAGTTTATGTAGCTTTTTCTTTTTCCTATTGCAAATAAGAATGATTCTCTCTTGTGCCCAATGTGCTGACTGGAAGTGGAACTCTCAGTATTTCATTTTATTACTTTTTTCTAACTTGCCAGGTTCAAAAAAGTATTTTGTAAAGTCCTTAATAATAGGAACAAATTTGTTGACATGCTGAAATGACTAAAGCTTTGCTTCCCTTCTCATTTCCGTTGAAAATAAACTAAGGCATGGTTAATTTTTATTGTTTGTATAGTATAGTAATGCCTAGCCAAACCTAACTTTCCATCATTTAATCATTTTCCCTGCATTTTACCCTTCAGGAATGAAAGGCAGGAGATGCAATGTTAAGTTTTTGTTATAGCTGCCTTCATTCCATAAGGGCAGAGTTGAGTAGTTGGGACAGAGACCATATGACCTGCCAAAATATAAAATAATGTCTGATCCCTACAGAAAAAGTTTCGTGATCCTGGTACTAGAATATGATAAAATACCAGTGAGTAATATTTCAAAATTTCTGCTTGCTCTAGGTCACATAGCTACTTCTACTTTTTTTTTTTTTTTTTAAAGAGAGAGGGACAGTGAGAGAAACAGAGAAAGAGAGAAACAACTTTATTTAGTTTTTCACATGGCCTTAGTTGCTCCAATACTTAGCTGTGTACGTGGTGCTGGGATTTGAACCCGGGTCCTCGTGCTTGCCAGGCAAGCACCGAAACCGCTGAGCCACCGCTCCAGCCCCTACTTCTACTTTTTTCCCCCTAAAAATTAGTGGAGTGTTTTACTTTTATTAAACTATGATACCAAATTCATATGTTACTTGTCGATGTTGGCATTTCTTCTTGGTTTCTTTGTTAGTAGACACCTCAATTTTGTCTGTAAAAGTTGTCTAAGTAGGGAACACACTGTATACCAGTGTGTTTTCCCTTGCATTAAAAAAAAAAACCCAAGGGACTTTTGCTATAAAATTATTAATGGTTTAGCCAGTATTTTTGCCACTGTGACCAAAAAGACCTGTCAACAACAGCTAGAGGAGGGCAAGTTTATTTTGGGATGCACAGTTTCAGAGGTCTCAGTCCATAGATGGCTGACTCCATTCCTGGGGACCAGAACATCATGGTGTAAGTGTGTGGTAGAGGAAAGCAGCTGGGGACATGGTACTAGGAGGCAGAGAGAGAGTTCCCATCACTAGGACAAAATACAAACCCCAAGGGTACACCCCTATTGACCCAGCTTCTTCAGTCACACCTTACCTGTCCATACTTAACCTATCGGGATTAATTTACTGACTAGTTCAAGGCTCTCACATTCCAGTCATTCCACCTCCAAACCTTACATTATCTCACACATGAGCTTTTGGGGGACATTCGCATTCAAACCATAACAATTGCATGGGTAAAATTTTGCTAAACAGCTAATCCCAGTTATAGTGATGTATATGTTTCAAAATATGACTCTTCCTAATCTAAATTTTTTTCTTACAGTTCTTATGAAGTCACTCATTGACTATATTTTAAGTTAGATTCCATTGAAATACCAATAAAAATACATGTTTTTATTGGTAGGGCGCCCTATCAAAAGGCGCCTCCAAGTTTCCATGCAGTCATCAAATTTCATCATTTGATCTGATGAAACAAATTTACTAGCACAGGTGTTATACTGAGATTTAATGGCTGTTGCGAAATATATTATTTGGTTGTGATTTTATTGATGTTCCATGCACTCTGATAATTATTGGTGGTAGTTGGTGAGCTTGGGTGTAATTTCTGATTTTTTTTTTCAGGAGTCACATACACAATTTTTAAGTTTCTGGATCAAATGTTGAAAGTTGTTGATCTTGGTATAGATCTTATGATATCTAGAGGTGAATATATAAATTTAATGGATGGTCATATTTGAAGAGTGGTAGGCAATGGTTTACCTTTAATGCCTGGGAAAAAAGTTTGTTGTATCTCCACAGTGTCTTAAACATTTGTATTTAGAGGGTGATACTATAAGAATAGATTATTAACCATGAATGGTTTTATTTTTATTTTACTTGTTTTATTTTCTTTGTTGGGGTTCAAACCCTGGGCCTTGTGCATGCTTAGGCAGGTGCTGTACCACTTAGCTACAACTCTAGCCCTATGAATGGTTTTAAAAGGAAAGATAAGATGTCTTAACTTAGGGAGGTAAGAGAATATTCAAATATTAACATTCATAATGCTTGCCAGCTCTTACATGCTGCTTACTTTGTTAGATATTATCATTAAGTTCTTTTCATATATTTATTTCTAACACTAACACATCACCCCACTAGAAACTTGGGGTACGTGCTCAAACTCTGCCAGTTACAGTCATAAATCAAACACAGAAATGGTCACAAATGATTTCCATGTTTTTCAATTAATAGTTCATTTCTCTGTCATCACCAAACTACATTTGTTGCATCTTGAAATATAATAGTGGTACATGACCCTTACTTACTTCATCTTACTCTGGATGTGTCATCTGGAATAAGTAATTCATCTTCTCTTTTAGTTTCTTCATTTGAAAATTGTGATAATGATTACCTACACAAAATTGTTCTAGGATTTAATGATTCAAAAGAATAGTTGGGCACATAGTAATACTGTAATGATCAGCCCTTCTTAGAGTTACTGTTACTACTGCTGCTATTGCTGATACTACTGTATGTTTCTAAGTAGTGTTCTATTTTTGATTCTTTCTTTTCTGCTAGACCAGTAAATGTTGTTAACCCCTGAAGTTTGGCCATAATTCGTTTTCTCCATCTACAGTGCTGATGTTTATCACATGTGCATTATCTTTAGCCCTTTCCTTGTTTGTTTTCCAGAGTATATCTGATTTCTTGTACTGTTTTTCACCTTGGATATCCTGTATGTATTTTAGAATTAATACGGCCAAAGATACATTAACCATGTTTTTCCTTCCGTCTTAAAAAAATAGCAGACATCAAATGAAGGTAAACCTTTATTCTTGCAGTCTTCCCCATTTTAGTACTCATCTGCTTTTTTCCCCAAACAAACCTACTTTTAATTTTTTCCCATATCTGATCCATCAGTGAGTCTAGAAGAATATACACCCATCCATTCATTTCTACTACCACTACTACCACTCTGTATAACAACCATTATCTTTTTTTTTCTTTTTCTTTTTTGTGGAACTGAGGTATCAACCAGGTGGTATGCAGTCAAAGCAAGTGCTCTCCACTCTGCTATACCCCTAACTCTTCAAGGAAATATGACATATACCTTGTTAACTGAAGTATAAGGCAGTTTGTGAAAGGCAAAGCTTCTGGGGCCAGACTACTGAGGTCAAGTGTTACCTCTCATTTATTGACTGGTAACCTTAGACAAATGGCAACATCTGTGTGCTTTAATTTCTTAATCTATAAAAGAGGGATAATAGTATATTGCCCAATGGATTTTATGAGGATTGAATGATTAAAGCTTATAGTAAATGCTACTTGAATGTTGCTCTTAATTACTGATTATCATTAGTTATCATGATTTGTGTTAAGTGTAGCATTTTGGCTTCTAATCTCACATCATCCATATACTGGTAATGTTTTCTTGGGAACATCACATAATCTCTATGGAATTAGTTTCTTTATTTCTAAATGGGTATAATTGCACATATTTCTTATTAAATGAGGTAATGTATACAAAACACCCAAGTCAGTGTGTAACTGTATATTCTCAATAAAGAGAAACTGTTTTCTTAAATGCTTTTATTAGTGCATTGTAGCCAGTATATAATAATTGGGTTCATTTTGTCATGATCATAATGCATGGAATTAATTTGCTCCACTTCAGTCTCCAGTGCCTCTTCTTTCCCTCTTCCATTCTTCTTCTCGTCTGCTGGTCTTAAGAGGAACTTAAGAAGAACTATTTTTTAAACCTTTATAAAGCTTAGAGTAAAAAAATGTATGTTATAGAATTTCAGAAAAGTGAACTACTGGTAAGATACAGCACATTTTTGAGCTCATAGGGGTTGTTAAAGGCACCTTTACTTACCAGCTTTATTTAAGAATGGGAGTTTAAAGAGAAAGATGTTTAAGTATGATTTTCTTTCTGTAAAGGTCTGTGGAAGGGTGATTCGATAATCTTTTTTTTTTTTTTTTTTTTTAAAGAGAGAGGGACAGTGAGAGAGGCAGAGAAAGAGAGAAACAACTTTATTTAGTTTTTCACATGGCCTTAGTTACTCCAACACTTGGTTGTGTACGTGGTGCTGGGGCTCGAACCCGGGTCCTCGTGCTTGCCAGGCAAGCGCCGAAACCGCTGAGCCACTGCTCCAGCCCATGATTCGATAATCTTCTAGTCAAATAGTAGTACAAGGAAACCCAGACTAAATGACTTATGAAAGAAATTCATGAGCTGGGCACAGTGGAACATGCCTGTTTCTGTTTTGATTTATATACATAATGAAGTGCTTATAGTTTTTTTTCTTTTTTTCTTTTTTACATTACAGATGCACCTGTTTATCCACTATGTAGGGCAAGATATAGAATGTTTGTAAAACTCATGAAGGTCCCTTTTGTGCCCTGACTATATAAATTTCTCTTCCCTAAAGATAATCATGCTTTCGATGTTTATAACCATGTTTTGTCTGTTTGTGAACTTCATATAAATGGGGTAATTTAGCGTGTACTCTTGCTTAGGTAACTTTTTTTATTCAATGGTTTAAAAATTGTATGATTCATGTTGTATGTCAGTAGTTCTTTTTAAATTGTATTCCATTTATCAATTCTGTTGTTTATGGACATTGTGACCGACTTCTTTCATTTTTTGAATTTCATAAATGAAATTGCAATGAACATTTTGTATTGTCTTTTAGTAGACATAAACCATTTTGATAGAAAAATAGCCCATGGTGATTTTGATTTGCATTTCTCTGATGACTGTTGATATTGTATTAGTCAACTATTATTCCTTTACAATCTGAAAATCTCTGGTGGTGTACAATAATATGTACTTGTTGCTTGTGAATTTATAGGTCATCTGGGACAGCAGCTGTATTCTATGTATCTTACCTTCTTCCTGGGTCCAGTAGACTAGATGAGGCATGTTCTTTTATGATGGTTGCACAAGTGTGAGATGGTGTACTCCAGTGGCAAAACATGTTCATCTTCTACTTTCTCAACTAAGTCGTGGTTTAGACCCTATTCTTGGGTTTGGGTAGTATATATCTCTCCGGTGGACATGAGAATAGGAAGTATTTATGAAGAATAATCTGGTCTACCACAAATGTAGAGTTCTTCTACATGTTCTTGTTGGCCAGCTACATACCTCTTAGAAGCCTTATTCAAGTCTTTTGCCCATTTAAAAATTGATCTGTTTTCCCATTGTTTTGTAGATGTTGTTTATAATATGAATATCATTCTTTTTTTTGTTAAGTATGTTTATTGCAGATATTTTCTAGTCTGTGATTTGTTTTTCTACTCTCTTAATGATGTCTTTTGATAATAGAAGTGGTTAATTTAAATTCAAGTTGATAGTTCTTCACTTTTTTGGGGGGGAGGGTGGGAGAACTGGGGATATAATCCAGGGGTGCTTATCACTGAGCTAAATTCCCAGCTCTTTTGTTTTGAGACAAGGTCTCCTTAAGATGTTGAAGGGGTTTCTATGTTTCCTAGGCTGACCTTGAACTTGGAATCCTCCTGCCTCAGCCTCCAAGTCAATGGGATTGAAGCATGTGCCTGATTGAATCATGTGCTTGGTGATAGTTTTTCATTTTTTTTTTTAAGAGAGAGGGATAGTGAGAGAGAGAGAGAGAAAAAATCTGTTTTATTTAGTTTTTCACATGACTTTCTTTGCTCTGAGACTTTGTTGTGTACATGGTGCTGGGGTTTGAACTCATGCACTCGGGCATGCAGGGCAAGCTCTGTAACTGCCGAGCCACTGCTCCAGTCTGGTTCTTCACTTTTATGGTTAGTAGTTACTGTTTTCTTTTTTCTAGTTAAGAAACTTTGCCTGCTGTAGGTTCATGAAAATGCTCTTATTATGATCATTTCTAGTAGTGTTAGCTTATTTCCTTTTATGGTCTCTGAATCAACTTAAGTTTTGTCTGAATTAATTGTTCTAAATTTCTGATTGGTCCAGTAACATTGATTTAAAAGACTTTCCTTTTCCCAAGCTAAAGTGCAATGTTTTGTTTTAAATTTAGCACATTAATCTATAGGGGGTTTGTTTCTTGAATCTCTGTTTCTCTTTGTACCAAGTGATATACTTACCTGTGGCTTTATGTACATCTTTATTTCTAGTAGTGTAAGTCCTCCAACTTCGTTTTTCTTTAAGACTATTGGCTGTTTTAGATCCATTAGATTTCCAATATACATTGAGAATCAGCTTGCTAATTTATTTTAAAAAGCCTACAAGGATTTTGTTTGGGATAATACTGAATCTGTAGAACACTTTTGGGGGAGAATTTTGACTTCTTAATTATGTTAAGTGTTTTGGTCTATAGGATGTAGTGTAGTCTTCCATGCATTGAGGTTTTCTTGAGACTGTACATATCTTTTTTTAGATTTATTTCTGCATTTGTTGTTTCTTTTAAAAATTCATTTTACCCGAGGTACAGTTAACATAACAATAAATGCACTGATTTTTAAGTGTTCAGTTTAAGTTCTGAAAATGATATATACTGGTGTTAATCACTACTGAAAATCAGATACAGAATATTTCCATCAACCCCAGAAAGTTCTCTCTTTTTTTAGTCATTCTTTCCATTCCTGCCCTACTTACACTTTTTTTTTTTTTAAAAGAGAGGGCCAGTGAGAGAATCAGTTTTAGTTTTTCATGTGGCTTTCATTGCCCGACATTTTGTTGTGTATGTAGTGCTGAGTACCATGTTGTGTACATTGTGTACGCTGTAGCCACTGAGCCACTGCTCCAGCCCCCTTACCTATACTTGTTAATTTCTGCCATTGTTGGTTAGTTTTGTCTGTTGTTAATGCAGTGATAACCTATGTACTTTTTGTGACTGGCTTCTTTTGCTTAACCTAGTATTTTGGCTGTTGTAATATCACTGGTTCTTTTTGTTGTTGACTAATATTCCATTAAATGAATATTAATATATAACTACTAACAGCTTATCCATTCTTCATGATATATGCATTTTCATTCTCTAATAATTTTTTTGCTCCATTATTAGGGTGTGAAAATGCCATCATTTAGTAGTAGTCTTGATGTTGAAGATAGCTGCATGTAATGGCCAAAAGCTAACTTTCATTTTTAAACTTGCCATTTCCATTTATATTGCTAGGTGTGCTTCCTGAATCAACATCGATTACCTCCTTAGGGAAGAACTGTGATTACTTATTTATTTTAAAAACTAGACATTGTTAAATTATTGTTGAAAACAACTCTTGCAGTAATCCAAATAAAATAGGTGTGCACATATTATGCATGAAAATAGATGAGAGTTAGTTGGAAAATGGGAGAAAATTATAGTGAAATTCAATAAAATAAAGGAATAAAAGTGATTGCTAAAATACCTAAGTGTGTATATTAATTTGTTTATTATATCATCAGTAAATATAATTTTTGAATTATGGATACCCATGATGAAAAAGATGAAACCTTTTACTTTTTTTTTTTTTTTAAAGAGAGGACAGTGAGAAAGAGAGGGAGAAAGAGAGAAACAACTTTATTTAGTTTTTCACATGGCCTTTGTTGCTCCAACACTTAGTTGTGTACGTGGTGCTGGGGTTTGAACTCGGGGGTCCTCGTGTTTGCCAGGCAAGCGCCGAAATTGCTGAGCCACCGCTCCAGCCCTGAGAATCAGTTTTTTTAATTGAGTTTTTCACATGGCTTTCGTTGCTCTGACACTTAGTTGTGTATGTGGGTGCTGGGTTTTGAACCTGTGTACTTGTGCATGCCGGGTAAGCAACGTAACTGCTCCAGCCCAGCCTGTTACCTTTTAATGGGGATATCATACAATAAATAAAAGCCCAAATAACAGTATAGTTTTAGATTAGTGTATCAAGTTCTTGGATTAAAAATCAATCAGGATAGGAGGAATAATGTAATGGGGGATGGGGATAGAGGATTATTTTAGATAGATCAATAAGGACAAGCTGGGTATTTGAGCAGTCCTTACTGATATGAAAAAAGGCCCAGTCAGGCAGAGTGAAGGTAGAAATTAAAATTCTGAAGCAGAAATAAACTTAAAAATAAAAAAGGATCAGTGTGGCTGGAGTTGATGCAGGGCTTTTTAGGCCATCGTAAGAGTTTTTTTTTTTTTTTAAATTTAATTGTGATAAGCCATTAAAGAGTTTGAACAGGAGAGTGGTGATTGATTTACCTTTTGAAAAGGATAACTGCTGTGGCTGGAGCTATGCCTCAGTGATTAAGGTGCTTGCCTGGCATGCACAAAGATCTAAGTTTGAACATTAACACCATGTACACAAGAAAGTTTTAGAGCAACGAAAGCCACATGAAAAACTAAATAAAATTCTCTCTCTCAAAAAAAAAAGAAAAGGAAGTTAACTGCTGTGTGGCAACAATGATGAAAACTAATTCAAGTGAGGGCACAACTGTGGGCTTGAACTAGGTGGTAGATAAGGGAATAGTAAGAAAGGTTAGATTCAGTTTAGATTTGAACTGTAGTACTTACTGATGGTTTGATTGTAATAGAAATTTGTTTATAGGATTCTTTACAGGAGAGGATTTGTTAAAGTTCTATAGTGCATTAGTCAACTAACTGCTAAAACTAAACAACCTCAGAGGTACTTTGTACACAATTAAAAGTTTAGTTTTCATAGCCCAGTGTAGGTGGATGGGAGTGAGGTGATGGTGATTACTCTTCTCCGAGTAGTTATTTGGTACCCAACAGTTTTCATCTAGAGGCTCTGTTTCTCTTAGGGCTTTAGAGCTTTTACCTGGATCTTCTTCATTTTTGCAGCAGATTAGAAAAGGCAGGTCCTGTAATGGGCTTTTATTAACTTATCCCAGAAGGAAAGTACATCACCTCTGCCCGGCATTTTGTTGGACTAGTACTTGGTTACATGTAATTGCAAGGAAGGTTCTAGTTACTAACATTCACCAGTAGATTGCTGTGGTGAAGGTGCCTAGGAAGAGGAGAAAATTGGTTTGTAAAGAGTATTATGGGCTTTTTTTTGGGGAGAGGGGGAAACATTACTATGTACATAGTTTGCAAAGTTTAAACATCCAAATGTTTACATATATAAAGTTACATATATGTTTATACATGTGATAATATATTATTTTGGTAGTAACTATGTTTATTTGTGGAACACTTACTGTAAGCACTAAAGAATGAATAAACATGAAAATAAACATGAATATTAGGTCTTGAGCACCATTTTCACATTAGCTATAGATCTAAAATAAATCCAAAATGTTTAATAGCTTTCTTGCAATGATATTTACAACTATAGGCAAGTCTGTAATGGGTCTTGGTACTTGATATTTTCCCTTCTATATGTACTGGTCAGGTTTTTTTCTCTGATTTTTTTTTCTTTTCCCAACAGTAAAGTTAGATTTTTCTTTTTCTTTCTCTCTTTTTTAAAATTTTTTAAAATTTTTTTATTGGTACCAGGAATTGAACCCAAGGACACAAGGGTTCAGCCCTTTTTATTTTTTATTTTGAGACACGGTTTCTCTATAACTCAGGGTGTCACTAAATTGCTGAGTCTGGCTTTGAATTTGACCAACCTTCTGCCTTAGCATCCTGAGTTGCTGGGATTGCAGGTGTGCACTACTCTGCCTGGTGAGATTTTTTTTTTTTTAAATGTACATTTGTGGGGTTGGGAATTTAGCTAAGTGGCAGAGCGCTTGCCTAGCATGTGCAAGGCCCTGGGTTTGGCCCTCAGCCCTGGAAAAAGAAAAAAGAAAAAAAAAATGTACATTTGCTTCGTTCAATCCTTCTACTATTTTTGCAACTGAATGACAGTGTATGATAAAGCAAGTCTAAAGAGAAAAAATAGTTTGTTTTCCTTGGAAAATAACCTTGAGAACTTGATAAAGAGGTAAAAACTAATATATTTTTTGAAAACTTAATTTTACCAACAGGCACAGAACATTCTATTAAGAACTTACTTTATTTTTGTCTTTTAAACTGAACTTCTAATTTAAAGGAAACTCTGTATTCACTGTTCTTTTTTCACCAGTTTCCCCCTATAATTAGTGCCTCCTTACTCAGTCCAGAGAATAACATCATAAACTGGCCTACTATGAACCACACCCTACTGACCACAGCATCTCTGACCACATTGTTTCCCTCTGTTACCATATATTTTTGAAGTGACTTCATTGGGATACATAATAAAAAGAATATTAGTTTTCTTTATAAAAGATAAAGTAGAATGTTGGCTTAATTTCTAATGTGCATTTCTTTAGTCTTGAGGTCAGTTAGTTATCCCACATCATTTTGAGTAATTTTTTTCCTGTTGACTTTAAATGCCCTCTTTATCATAAAGTGAATCCTAAGATTTTTTTTTTTTCTCTTTAGGCCTAAATTTTCTGTTTTGGGGAATGTAATAGTTTATTCCCTCATGGGAGAATTGGTATACAACTTAAATGAGACAGTGTGTGTCAAACTTACTTTTGGTGAAAATTTTAAAAGGAAAATTTGAAGAGTTCCTAAAAGCCCAATCTTTTATTATTTTTTAAAAATTATTTTATTAAGAAATTTATTTGTTGAACAATCAAACTGGTTTCTAACAAAACAATATAATATATGTATATTCTGAAAATTAGATTTACCCCCTGGAGCGTCCCCTCTAATTATGCACATTTATCCCTCCCCTTCTCCCCCCTCCTTCCTGATATGTCTGTACAAATGCCTTAGGTTATATGTCACTATGCCTTATCAGGGCTTAATACATGGGAGTTGACCACCTTTCACAATGGTCAGGGTTTAGCTCCAGCCTCCACAAATGAGTGAAGACATTCGACCCTTGTTTCTCCTGGTTATGAGCTTAGATTTTGCTGTGTTGCTGTAATGTACTGATTCTAAATCCCCTGGAAAAATATCCAGTAGAGGAATAGCTGGATCATACGGTGGATTCATCTCTAATTTTTTGAGGATTCTCCACACTGCTTTCCAGAGGGGCTGTACCAGTCTGCAGTTCCACCAACAGTGTGCTAGTGTACCTATCTCTCCACAACCCCTCCAGCATCTGCTATTGTTTATTTTCTTCATTTTTGCCAATCTGACTGGTGTGAGGTGAAATCTTAAAGTAGTTTTCATTTGCATTTCTCTGATTACTAGTGATTTAGAGCACTTTCTCATGTATTCATTGTCTTGAACAATGTCCTCTTTTGAGAAGTTTCTATTTAGCTCTTTGGCCTATTTATTGATTGGGTTGTTTGTGTTTTTGAAGTTGAGATTTTTGAGGATTTTGTAGATTCTAGATATGAGACCTCTGTCAGAAGACTCACAGTCCATGATTCTCTCTAATTCTGTAGGAAATCTCTTGACTAATTTGATTATTTCCTTGGCAGTGCAAAAGCTTTTTAGCTTTATGACATCCCAGTCACTGATTTTTGACTTTACTTTCCTCACTTTAGTTGACATGTTGAGAAAGTCTTTGCCTACTCCCAATTGCTGAAGTGTTGGACCTAATTTATTGTCCATCAGTTGCAAGATAGTTGGTTTAATTCCTAGGTCCTTGATCCATTTTGATTTTTCGTAAAGCCCAATCTTTTAATCAAATTTTAATATATTTATACCTTTATATACAACTTTCTGTGTTTTTTGACATAAGTCCCTTTACACATATTTGTATGGTTAGTATTATGACTATCTTTTGTTATCCAAATATGTTTAATTCTTCAGTTTGGATAATGAATTGAGATAATCAGTGGTTACTGCCTTACTTGAATCTATTTGGCTCCCCAAGTTTGAATAGAAAATAGCAAGATAGTGAAGGAAAAACTCAGAATTTTACTTAAATATATTTAGTTATTGAGTTTAACATTGTGCGATTTTTGGAAATCAGGAATTTGGATAGCAAAGGATATTATTCTTGAAAGGTATTACATGAACTGCTACCTGTTATAGTGGGTTCACTTTTGATTATAGAGACGAGAAATGTACTTCAGATTCTCTCAAGGAATAGGAGGGAATTGATTGGGCATACTTATCAAGGAAGTTTAGTGGTTGAATTTATTTGAAGTACAGCTGGATTCACTGATGCAAATGTATTGATTGGGCTTATTTCTTAGTTTCATTTTCTTTTATTATAGAAGGGTTTCTATGCCTCAGAGTAGATGGATGTCATTATCACTAACCTTATCTTTCTAGCTCAGTAGCCCTGGTGGAAAAAAATTTTGCTTTCCCAATAGTTTTAGGAAAACTTCTAAGAAGTACAGAATTTCAGTGACCACCCACTGTGGCTAGGTGGAATGAAATACAGTGATTGGCGAGGCAGAATGAAATAAAGTGATTGCCTAGGCCTGAGTTATAGCTAATTTCCACTTTTCCCCTGTCTGGGAGATAAGGTCAGTCCATTCCAACTATGCCAGAACTTTTCTTTGTTGGAAGGCTCCCTTTTGTCAAGGGAGGAGAAATAGTTTTTGGAAGGGAAACAGTGCTTTTACTAGAAGAAGGTTACTTACTGGTCAGGATAACCTGATATGCCTGTGCTATTGTGTCATATGATAATTTCTACCATCACTTTTCTTCAGTTGAAATCTATGAAATATATTCTTTCATCACCCATTTAGTTTTCACTTGGCATTGATATACTGTAGGTAAAACATGGGCTTCTGTATCTTATCCAGTAATGAAGATCAGCTGATACCCACTCTTGTCACATTTTTTTTTAATGGTAGAGTGTCTTCCTGCTGAGAATGTACACTTTTTTTTTTTTTTTAAAGAGAGAGAGACAGTGAGAGAGAGAAAGAGAGAAACAACTTTATTCAGTTCTTCACATGGCCTCAGTTGCTCCAACACTCAGTTGTGTACGTGGTGCTGGGGTTCGAACCCGGGTCCTCGTGCTTGCCAGGCAAGCGGCGAAACCGCTGAGCCACCGCTCCAGCCCCAAGAATGTACACTTTTGACATAATCTCCCAGCTATCACTGTAGACCAGGGGTCTATAAACTATGGCCAAATCCAGTCCACCATTGCCTTTTTGTATTTTAAATTTTATTGAGGAGTTAGTTGTGTTGTGCAATCATAAATGCATATGTAGTAATAATATGATATGTCCCTATTCCTAATCCAGAATCATCACCACATTGCCCGTACCCCAGTCTCTTGACTCTTCTGTATTTCTTCCCTATATCAGATATAAATATGTTTGTCTGTCTCTCTCTCTTTCTGTATACACACACACATACACACACACACACATGAGATTGTGCATTTTCTAGAATTAAATGATTGCCTCAGTATTATTTGTCTTCTTGGGGGGAGTAAAGAGTAATATTGTCATTTCTAATAGTCAAGTAGAACTCCATAGTATGTATTTATATATTGTATTTATTGTATTCTCTCCAATATATATTGTATTATATATTTATATATACCATATATATACCGCAGCTTTTGACTCTATTCACCCAGTGAAGAGCATCTGGATTGATTCCATAATTTAGCTATTGTAAATTGAACTGCTGTTGATTTTACTTTGTAATGTAATGTGCACTGTAATGTGCTTATTCTAGCTCTTCTGGGAAAATATCCGTAAGAGGGATAGCTGCTTTCCAGAGTGGCTATACCAGTTGGCAGTTCCACCAACAGTGTGCTAGTAGTAGTGTTCCTATCTCCCCAAAACACCTCCAGCATCTGTTATTGTTTATATTCTTCACCTTTGCCAGTCTGACTGGAGTGAGGTGAAGTCTTTTTTTTTTTTTTAACACATACAGAGAGAGATTTTTATTCATTTTTTTCATCTGGCATTTGTTTCTCTGACACTTATTTGTGTATGTTGTAGATGGGATTTGAACCGGGTCCTTCCACTTCCTCATTAGGCACGCACTCCAGCCCTGAGATGAAGTCTTAATGTAGTTTTGATTTGTATTTCTCTGATTACTAGTGAGTTAGAACACTTTCTCATGTATTCATTGGCTTGCTTGATTTCCTCTGTTGAGAAGTTTCTGTTTAGCTGTCTGGTGCATTTATTGATTGAATTGTTTGTGTTTTTGATATTAAGTTTTTGGAGTTCTTCGTGAATTTTGGATATTAGTCCCCTATCAGGGGAATCACAGGCAAGTGGTTATCTCTGTTTATGTAGGCTTTTTCTTTACAGTTTTGACCAGTTCCTTGGCTGAGCAAAAAGCTTTTTAGTTTAGAGGCTGGAGTGGTGGCTCAGTGGTTTCGGCGCTTGCCTGGCAAGCATGAGGACCCAGGTGCAAACCCCAGCACCACATACACAACTAAGTGTTGGAGCAACTAAGGCCATGTGAAAAACTAAATAAAATTGTTTCTCTCTTTCGCTGTCTCTCTCACTGTCCCTCTCTCTTTAAAAAAAAAAAAAAGCTTTTTAGTTTAATGGTATCTGTGTCATTGATTGTTGACTTTAATTCTTTCTCTTTGGAAGTCTTGTTAAGAAAGTCATTGCCTACTCTCATATGCTGGAGTGTTGCTCCTAATTTTTCTTCTAGTGCTTCTAGTAGCTGGTTTAATTCCTAATTCCTTGAACCATTTTGATTTGATTTTTATGCAAGGATGAGGGTTAAGTATCTAACTTCAACTTTATGCATGTGGCTGTCCACTTTGTCCAGCTCCATTTGTTGAATAGGCTCTCTCTCCTTCATGTTGTGTTTTGACCATCTTTGTTACATATCAGATGTTTAAAGATTTGTAAGTTTGTCTTAGAGTCTTCTTTTCTATTCCATTGGTCTTCAAGCGCATTCTGATACCAATACCATGCTGTTTTTGTTACTACTCTATAGTGCTATTTTAGAACTGGTATTGCCAAACCCCCTGTTTTATCCTTTTTGCTTAGTAATGTTTTGGCTATTCTGGGTTTCTTGTTGATCCAAATAAATTTGAGATTTGCTTTTTCTATATCTGTAAAGAAAGACATTGGTATGTTGATGGGGATTGCATTGAATCTATATAACACTTTTGGCAGAATGGCGATTTTAATTATATTAATTCTGCCTAGCCAAGAACATGAAATGTCTTGCCATCTTTTCAGGTCTTTTTCAGTTTCTTTCTTCTATGTTCAATAATTTTCATTGTAGAGGTCTTTTCCTGTTGTTGTTTTTTTTTAAAGGATATTTTTAAGGGATATATTTTTTTAAAGGTCCCATTGTGATGGGACTGATTTCCTAATTTCTTCTTCTGCCCTATTATTGTTAGTGTATAGGAAAGCTGTTGATTTGTGGATGTTGATCTTGTAGCCTGCTAGTTGGCTAAATCTTTTTATAAGCTTAAGCAGTTTTCTGGTGGAGTTTCTTGGGTCTTCCAGATATAGGATCATATCATCAGCAAAAGGGATAGTTTGACTTCTTCTGTTTTTATTCTTATCACTTTGATTTCCTTCTCTTGCCTGATTACTTTGGCTAGGGTCTTGAGGACTGTGTTGAATAGAAGTGCTGAGAGTGGGTGACTTGTCTTTTTCACAAGTTTAATGGAAATGTTTTCAGTATTTTCTCCATTTAGTATTATACTAACTATGGGTTTATAATATGTATTCCTTACATAGATAAGATATGTTCCTTTGATCCCTATATTCGCTGGAGTTTTGATCATAAATGAGGGTGCTAGATTTTATTGAAGGCATTTTCTGCATCAGTTGAGATCATATAGTTTTTGTCTTTAATTCTGTTTAGGTGATGAATCACATTTATTGATTTGCATTTGTTGAACCAGCCTTGCATCCTTGGAAAGAAGCCCTCTTGATCATGATGAATTATCTTATTAATGTGTTTTTCAGTGTGGTTTGTCTAGAACATTATTAAGGATTTTTGTGTGTATTTTCACCAAGGATATTGGTTTGTAGTTTTCTTTTTTTTGATGTGTCTTTGTTGGATTTTGGTATCAGAGTTACGGTTGCCTCATAAAAAGTGTTGGGGGGGAGTGTTCCCTCCTTTTCAGTTTCTTGGAATAGCTCTATAAGGAGAGGAATTAGCTCTTCCTCAATAGGTGTGGAAAAACTCAGCAAGGAATCTATCTGGTCCTGGGCTTTTCTTCTTTGGAAGACTTTTAATTACTACATGGATTTCAGTGTCTGTTATTGGGCTGTTTAGGATTTCAGTATCCTCTTGCATCATCAATTTTGGAATGTTGTAGGTGTCT
This sequence comes from Aplodontia rufa, assembly GCA_004027875.1. Taxonomy (NCBI): domain Eukaryota; kingdom Metazoa; phylum Chordata; class Mammalia; order Rodentia; family Aplodontiidae; genus Aplodontia; species Aplodontia rufa. The sequence goes on from PVKS010019589.1 coordinate 21,790, forward strand.
AGAAGTTTGTCCATATCTTCCAGATTATCTGATTTATAGGAGCATAGTTTTTCAAAATAGGTCCTGATAATCTCTTGGATTTCCATGGGGTCAGTGGTGTTTGCTCCCTTTTCATTGGTGATTTTGGTGATTTTCTTCATTTCTATCCTCCTTTTAGTGAGATTGGCCAGGGGTCAGTCAATTTAGTTTTTTGAAGAATCGGCTCTTTCTTTCTTTGATTCTTTTGTCTTTGGTTTCATTGATTTCTGCTCTGATCTTGATTATTTCTTGCCTTCTGTTGGTTGGAATTAGGTTGTTTTTCCTCTTGTAGGAATTTGAGTTGAAACATAAGCTTCTTTATTTGGGATGTCTTCTGATTTTTAATGTAGGCACTCAGTGCTATAAATTTTCCCCTGATGAATGGTTTCATGCTGTTCCAGAGGTTTTGATATGTTGTGTCTACATTTTCATTCACTTCCAAGAATTTTTTAATTTCTGATTTCATGTCTTTTTGAATCCATTCTTCATTTAATAGGGTATTATTTAGTCTTCATGTGTATATGTATTTTCTGTTGCAATTTTTACTGTTTATTGATAGAATCATGGCATCATGGTCTGATAGAATAATATCTATTTTATATTTTCTGAGATTTCCTTTGTGAACTAGAATATGATCTATTGTGGAGAAGGATCTGTGTGCTGCTGAGAAGAAGGTAAACTTAGCCAATTTGGGCTGGAATATTCTATAAATGTCTGTTAGGTCCATTTGATTTTTGGAGTTGTTTAGGCTAGAGATCTCATTTTCTTCTTTGATGATCTGTCTGTTGGTAATAGAGGAGTATTGTGGTTTCCCAGTATTACCATGTTGGGGTCCACAATTGGTTTTATGTCATGGAGTATTTTTTCCACGTACTTGGAAGCGTTGGTGTTTGGAGTATAGATGTTTAATTGCTTACTTTCTTGGGCCGTAACCCTAGTAGATTTTTTTTTCATCTTTTCTCCCTCTATCTCTGGTTATCTTTGGCTGTTAGATGGGTCTCCTGTAAGCAGCATATTGTTGGATTATGTTTTTTGATCCAGTCTGCTAATCTGTGTCTTCTGATTGGTTTGTTGAGACCATTCACATTCAGTGTTAGGATAATTATGTGGTTGTGGTTCACAGTCATTGTGTTTTATTAGTGAGTTATGTTCTGTCTTGTTCATCTTTTTTTTTTTTCCTTAAGAGAGAATCAGTTTTATTTAGTTTCTCATGTGGCTTTTGTTGCTCTGGTGCTTTATTGTGTACATGATGCTAGGGTCAAACCTGTGTCCTTGCATATGCCAGGCAAGCACCATCACCTGTGAGCCACTTCTCCAGCCTACTCTTGGTTGTCTTTGATAGCATGTACTTTTTTTGAATTTACTCAGTTTGTGGGTATTTAGGATTGTTTTCTTGTTCGTCTATTGAAGTTTATCATTCAAAATTGTAATGCTGGTTTTCTGTTCATGAATGCTGCAAGTTTGATCTTATTGTGAAATATTCTTATTTACCCTTCAGATTTGAAGCTGAGAGCTGGAGTGGTGGCTCAGCAGTTCTGCCACTTGCCTGGCATGCGCAAGGATGCAGGTTTGAACCCCAGCACCCTGTACACAACTAAGTGTTGGAGCAATGAAAATCACGTGAAAACTAAATAAAATTGTTTCTCTTTTTCTCTTTCATTGTCCATCTCTCTAAATAAAATAATTTTTTGAAGCTGTTTTTTGGCAGCAGGCTGTGATCGGTCAGAGATTGAACTATTTCCTTCCAGGATCTTCTTGCTTCTTGGGTTTGAGTTGAAAAGTCAGGGGTGATCTTTATTGGTTTGCCTTTGAATGTAGTTTTGTGTTTCTCTCTTGCTGATTTTTAACATTCTGTCCTTGATTTCTTGCGATACATTTTGAATATGATGTGTCTTGGTGATCTTCTGTTTTGATTAGGCCTATTGGGTGTCCTATATGTTTCCTGGATGAGCATATCTGTCTATTCTCATGGAAAAATTTTTTCTGTTACTATTTTTTTGGGAATGTTCTTTATGCCATATGTTTGCATTTCTGTTTCTTCTTATATTCTAATTCCTCTTAGATTGTTTCTTCTGATTTCATCCTAGATGTTTTGATAATTCTGCTCATCTTCTGTGAGTTTTTTTTTGTTTTTCTTTTTATCTGTGTACTCCAGCTTACTCAGCCTATCTTCATTGTCCGAAGCTCTTCCTTCAAAAGCTGACATTGTTTTCTATTGAAGTTAGTCTACTGTGAAATTCTTGCATCATTTCTCTGATGTGATTCACTGAAGATTTTAGCTGTTACTTCCTTTTTCAGTATGTTTATTTCTTTGTTAATAAAGTTTGTTTCTTGAGTTTTCTCACTTATGCCCTTCATTAAATCTTTTAGTTCATTGTTCCCTTTAGTAATCTGATCTTTGACAATATTTTTGAGGTTTTCATCCCCACGTACTGTTTACAGGCTCCTTGGTTGCAGAGTTGTGGGTTTGAGGTGAACTTTTTCTAGTTTGATTCCTCATTTTTGAAGAGCTTCTTTGGGATCTTTGAATTGAGTTTCCCTGTTGGGAAGCAAGGCAGGTCTCCAGGTGCTTCTTTCTTGCAGGTCAGACAGTCTAGTCAGACACCACCATTCTGATGGGCATCCTCTTCCAGAAAGCTGCTGGAAGCTTTGTTTTGCACAGCTTTTGGGTCCAGGCTCCAGGGTGTGGGTCCGGATTCTGTTGGCGGTGCATAGCAGCCCACTGGGTTGTTGAAGCCCAGGGGTGGGTGTGCATCACTGGATCCTGTAGTCAGAGGTACGAGATTGGCCAGAATAGGCCTGCCTGCATACCATGATGAGACCTTAGATCCTTGGCAATTTACCACTGATCCACCTCTCTAGTCCACAAGATGGATTTTTTGAGTTACATTTTTAGGCAAACCCAAGCACAAAGCCATGCTTTCAAACAACAACAATATTGATCTAAGTGGGCCAAAAAATTTTTTTTTATATTTCAGAAAGGGAATAGAACTTGTAATGGTGCCTACTTTTGTATAGTTTTTTTTTAAAGAAAGAAGGACAGTGAGAGAGAGAGAGAGAGAGAGAAATAATTTTTATTCAGTTTTGCATATATAGCTTTTGTGGCTTTGAGTCCTCATTGTGTACCTGGTGCTAGGGTTTGAACGAGGCACCACTCCAGCCGCTGCATTTGTATAGTCTTGTCAGTATTACTTAGTAAGTTGGGCAGAGTCTTTTTCTTGTTCTTGTCAAACTCCTCTTTCCTCCCTACCTTGGCAGAGGGGAAGAGTCAAAGCCCAGTATTCCTTGCAAATATGTCTATATAATTTCTCTCATTGCTTTCTTGATTATAATGCTAATTTCTGTTTTTATCTAATTTCATTATTCTTTTTTTGCATTGAATTTTATTTTATTTTTAAATCTACGTAGTTGAGTTATCGCACAATCATAAATGCATATAAAGTAACAATATATGATACACATTCTTAAACCAGAATTTCATCTCATTATTCTTTTTTTTTATTTAAAAGAGAGGAACAATGAGAGAGAGTCAACTTTTATTTGTTGTTTTCATCTGGCTTTCGTTTCTCCGACATTTAATTGTGTATGTGGTGCTGGGGTTTGAACTTAGGTCCTTGCATGTGCCAGGCAAGCTCTTTAACCACTGAGCCACCACTCCAGCCCCATCATCTCATATTATTAATGAATTTCACAGAATTTTTGCTTTATTTATTCTTTCTTGTTTTTGCATTATCTTAAAGAGATTTGGGTGCTAGGTGACTAGATTTGTATAATTCTATCCCTCAATCCAGTTTTTTTTTTTTTAAAGGAGAGAATCAACTTTATTTTTTTTCCACCTGATTTTTGTTTCTCTGACACTTAGTTGTATATGTGGTGCTGGGGCTCAAACTTGTGTCCTTGTGAATGCTGGGCATACACTGTAACCACTGAGCCACCACTCTAGCCCGTTAATCCAGTTTTTAAGTGAATAAAAAACGAAGTACTTTAATCCCCCCAGGTACCTTGGAATCACTTGACGTTATTTTTATTTTTTAAAATTTGATACCACAGGTTGACCCCAGGACCACTTTTCCACTGAGCCACAGCCTTACCCCCCTTTTTTTTCTTTTAAAGAAAGAGTCAATTTTATTTACTTTTTCATTTCTGTGACACTTAGTTGTATATGTAGTGCTGATGTTTGAACCTAGGTCCTCACACATGGTAGGCAGGTGCTCAAACTGCTGAGCTACCACTCCAGCTCCTTGTTAGGCCTTTTCATTTTTTATTTTGAGATAGGGGCTTGCTCATTTGTTTAGGGCCTTGCTAAGTTACTGAGGCTGGCTTTGAACTTGTAATCCTCTTGCCTCAGTCTCCCAAGTCCCTGGAATTACAGGCATGTGCCACCATACCTGGCTAGAATCACTTGAAATACCAGGTGAAAAATGAATTTCTTTATACTTTGTGAATTCTGAATTGTTCATAAAACGGATCTTTGAAGTATATATTTTTGTCCAGTTTTTATTTTAGAAAATACTGAGTTGGACAATAAAACTTAATATAACGTCTCCATGAGACTATTTGCAATACTTTTTCCTATACTAAGAGTTAGGATTTTGTGGTCTAAAAAATGTATGAAATGGATATGTTTAAGTCTTTTTTGAGCATCAGAAAGCAGTGTGTAATACGACTTGTAAGTGTTTTACATCTTTTATATTACAGTCCTTTTGCCAAGAAAATGGTTTGCATCAACTTGAACACATACTATCCTTGCTGATGGGACAGGATCCAATATGAATATAAGTGATGGAGGAAGACGACGCTTTGAGGATAATGAGCATACATTACGTATATATCCTGGGACAATTTCAGAAGGGACAATCTACTGTCCAATTCTTGCCCGAAAAAACACCACAGCTGCTGAGGTGATTGGCACTCTTATAAACAAACTTCAGCTAGACAAAACAAAATGCTATGTTTTAGCAGAGGTAAAGGAATTTGGTGGAGAAGAATGGATTCTCAATCCAACAGACTGTCCAGTCCAACGAATGATGTTGTGGCCCCGAATGGCTCTGGAAAATCGCTTAAGTGGAGAGGACTACCGCTTTCTTTTGAGAGAAAAAAACCTTGATGGATCAATCCATTATGGTAGCCTTCAGTCATGGTTGCGAGTAACAGAAGAACGTCGCAGATTGATGGAACGGGGCTTTCTTCCACAGCCTCAACAGAAAGACTTAGATGATTTATGTAGCTTACCCGACTTGAATGAGAAAACTCTCTTAGAAAACCTACGAAATCGCTATAAGCATGAAAAAATTTATACCTATGTTGGCAGTATTCTAATAGTTATTAACCCATTTAAATTTCTTCCTATTTATAACCCCAAATATGTCAAAATGTATGATAACCACCAATTGGGAAAACTTGAGCCCCACATATATGCTGTGGCTGATGTAGCTTATCATGCTATGCTTCAGCGCAAAAAGAATCAGTGCATTGTGATTTCAGGAGAGAGTGGTTCTGGGAAGACTCAAAGCACAAACTTTCTTATTCATCACCTTACTGCCCTCAGCCAGAAAGGATTTGCTAGTGGAGTCGAACAGATTATTCTTGGAGCTGGACCAGTACTTGAGGTAAGTGTACAGAAAGTTTTCTTACCCTTAAATATATGTATGTATGTATATGTGTGTGTGTGTATAATTTTTTTTTTTTTTAAAGAAAGAGGGGACAGAGAGAGAGAGAAGCAGTTTTTATTTAGTTTTTCATGTGACTTTCATTCCTCAGACACTTTGTTGTATACGTGGCGCTGGGATTTGAACTCGCGTACTCATGCATGCCTGGCAGGTGCTGCAACCACCAAGCCACTGCTCCAGCCCCACCCTTAAATATATTTAAAAAAAATATTTGGTATGTGTAAGAAGGTGAAATAAAATGAAACATAGAACTATAAACATTATTATTAGTTGCCAAAGGAAAATGGAAGATGGCAAAGCAGAAAGAGGTAATGTGGAAGACTGAAGGTGTGACAGTAGTAAAACTTTGTTTTTTTATTTGAAGAATGTCTTTTGGTTGGTCATTAGTGGTGCAAAGAGAGAGTTGACTGAAATTAGATAGGTTTCCTTAGAAAAGTAGAAAGCTGAGCCAGAGTCCTGGAATTGGGTATAGATGTAGGTCGTTGGGGAAAATATTCTTGCCAGTGTATTCGTATCTGTGTAACCTTAACATATGCCTGTGACTGTAATTGTTTTTTCTTTTTTAAAGAGAGAGGGAGAGAGAGAGAGAATCAATTTTATTTAGTTTCTCATGTAGCTTTCATTGCTCCCACACTTGTGTATGTGGTACTGGGGTTTGAACCAGGGTCCTTGTGCATACCAGGCAAGCGTCACAACCGCTGAGCCATTGCTCCAGCCCCTGTCATTGTAAATCCTAAGGATTTACTTGAATTCTTAAGGATTTTAAAATGTAGAGAATAGCTAATTGTGGTGGCATACAACAATAATCCTAGCAACTTGGGATACTGAAGCAGGAGGATTGGAAGTTTGAGGCCAGTCTCAGCAACTTAGTGAGGTACTAAACAGCTGAGTGAGACCCTGAATAGGGTTGGGGATGTAGCTCAGTACTAAAGCACCCCTGGGCTCAATCCCTAGTACCCCATTCCCAAATGTAGAGAATATTGGTGTAATACTTTGAATGTTACTTAGAAGTAATACCAAGTCATGTTGAAAGAAAGTACAGAAATATAAGTAAGTATGCATTCATCTCCCTTACATATGTAATCTGAAGCAGTCAAACGCATAGAAACAAAAAAATAGTGGTTATCCAAAGCTAGGAGTTGTGTAGATTGAAGAGATATCGATCAAAGAGCATGAAATTTTAGACAAGACAAAGTTTAAGAGATCTATTTTACAACATGGTAATGTCAGTTAATAACAACATATTGTATTCTTGAAAATTTCTAAGAGAACAAGTGTTCTTACTATAAAGAAATGTGTGTAAGGTAAAACATAGCTCAATTTAGCTATTCTACAATGTAGAGATAAAAGAAAACATCAAATTATGTACTATCAATAACATGATTTTTACTTGTGAAAGTAAAAGGAAAGAGAATACAGATTTTCTTTTAGATAGACCTGAAACTAAGAGATAGTTATTTTGTGTGTGTGTGTGTGTGTGTGTGTGTGTGTGTGTGTGTTGTGGAACTGTGGATTGAACCTGGTGCCTTGGCAAATGTTTTACCCCACTGAACTACATCCCTAGCCCTTTCTTATTTTATTCTGAGATAGGGTCTTGCTAAATTGTCCAGGGTGGCCTTGAACTTGAAATCTCCTGTTTCAGTTGAGCTTTTTCATTGCTGTAACTGAATACCTGACAAGAATAATTTTAAACGAGGAAAAGTTGTTTTGGCACTCATGTTTCAGAGGTTGCAGTCCATAGATTGCCAAATCCATTCACTGGGGCCAGAGGTGAGACACAAGGGTATGGTGGAGAAAAACTGCTCAGGATGTGGTACCAGGAAGCAGAGAGAGTCAGAGACAGATACAGACAAACAGACACCGTGTATCAGGGTCAAAATATATCTTCCAAAAGTACCTTTAGCCACCCTATCTGCCTACAGTTATCACCCGGTTAATCCATTTAAATTGATTAATACATTGACTAGGTTAAGCCTTGCACAACCCAAGTATTTCACCTCCAAATTATCTTACATTGACTCTAACATGAGCTTTTGGTGGACACCTAGCATCTAAAGCATAACACCTCCTGCTTTAGCCTGCTTAGTAAATGGGATTATAGGCTTGTGCCACCATGCTTGTCTTCATTGTGGTTTTGAGAGATTTCATGAGATATAATTTAGGTAGAATAAACATACTTAAATTGTACAGTATGGTAAATTTTGATATGTATATACCCATGATTCCACTACCATACCTAATATACTGAACATATCCATTACCCTAGAAGTTTCTGCATATCTTTTTGTAATTTCTCTCAAACCCTTCCTAGCCTACTCATGTATAAGAACTACTTTAGTGCTTTCTTGCACTGTAGATTAATTTGTATTATAACAATTTTATGTAAATTCAATTGTGAATACCCTTTTATGACCTCTCTCACTTGGTATGATTATTTTGGGATTTATCTACATTGTGGCATGTGCAATATTTTCTTAATTGCTCAGTAGTAGTATTCCATTATATACTAGAGAGTTTGCTTGTCCATTTATTTGTTGATGGATATATGGGTTGTCAATTTTTCATTATTATACCTAAAGCTATGTACAAGTGTTTGTGTAGATATATACTTTTCCTTTCTCTTCAGTAAATACTTAGGCATGGATTGATTAGGTCATGTGATAGGTAGATGTTTAACTTTTAAAGGAATTGCCAGACTTTCCAAAGTGGTTCAATGAACCATGTTCTCACTAGTGATGTATGACAGTTCCATATACTCCATATCCTTAATTTCATTGGTTGTTTCAATTTTAGACATTCTAACAAGTAGCCAGTGGTTCCCCATTGTGGTTTTGCTTTGCCATCCATGTATCTTCTTTTGTGAGTGTCTGTCATTTTATTATCCAACTTTTTTGGGGTTTATTTGCTTACCCTCCCCCCTACTTTTTTTTTTTTTTGTGGTACTGGGGAATGACTCAAGCCTTCCTACATGTTAAGCATACATACTACTATTTAAGCTACACCCCCAGCCCTTTAATAATATCAGATATATGTTTTGCTCACATTTTTCAGTGCCTTTTGAAGAACAGACTTTTAAATTTTGGTATAATTCCATCTATTTTTTTAATGAAATGTGCTTTCATTGTTATATTTAAGAAAACCTTGCCTGACTCATGGTTACAAACATTTTCTCCCATTTTTTTTGTAGTAGTTGTATAATTTTAGGTTTTATAATTTTAGTTTTATAAATTTAGGTCTGTGATCCATTTTTAGTTCAGTTTTATATGGTGTGAAATATGGATCCATTTTTTTGCATGTAAAAAACCATTTACTTTAGTACTTTTTCTTGAAAGGCAATTTTTTCTTCACCTTATTACCTTGTGATTTTTGTAAAAAAAAATCATTTGTAGATAGTGCTTGTAACCTATACTGGCACAGGTCTTCTTTTTAGCAGGTAAAGAGAATTTCCCAGGGCTAATTTATTTTCTCATCAGAAATATCCCCATTTCTAGAATTCCCTATCCTATGCTCAGGTTGCCTAAATTTCTCTGCTACACAGATGTTGGAAGATCCATAGGCAGAATAGGCTGGGCACCCTGAAAGCCAGGAAATGTTGAGAGCAAAATATCAAGAAGGGAAGAGAGAAAGATGGTATAGTGTAGCTAGGCGAAGACTCCTGACCTCTCCACAGCCCAGAAAGGAGGCTGTGTTTGAACAGCTGATCAGAGAGATGGGGAACAGCATAAATGTACTCAGACTCAATATTGGACAATATGAGACTTGGAGAGACTTGAAATTTCTGGAATGGAAAATAAGTACAGAGTTCCTTAACCTTAAACCTGGACCATGGTGAGGGGATGGGGAGGGGAAGCAGGAAGAGGAAGAGGTGAAGTGTACAAGCTCACTTCATTAACAGCACCTGGAAAGAGAAACAGGCATAATTTAAATCATGACAGGAGTAGTGGAGTCAGTGAAGGAGATCAAGCAGTTTAACCCAAATTGTGGACTGAAAGCCATTCCAGGCATGGAAACCATTTTGTGGAGTTCTCAGGTGGCTAGCCTTTCTAGAGTAAATTAAATCAATATAGCTTCTCCCCACCTTCAGATAGTAACAAATGAAGCCCGATGTAATACCTCTGCAGTGGGATGTCTCAGTTATCTATCTGAAGGAACTTGAGGATTCCTACTAGTTAAAAATTGGTGAAACCTCTCCTGACCCCACAACTAGTCTAATGCAGGAAGTGCTAACCTAACTCAGTGCTCCACATACCCTCCATGGGAACTCAGAAAGAGACTGGAAATAAATGCCTGTGATTTATGGCCATGGGCAGTGACAGCTAAGGCACACGCAGAAAGGTTCTCTGTCCTGGGCAGTGGAGGGGGTTGACATCTGGGATTCTCAACCAGTTGAGGAGTCCAAAGCAGGAGACAGGCTGAGCCTATTTCTGATTTTCAGGGACAGTGACCCAGGATCCACACTGGTTTGGGTGGATGCTTCTGCACTTCAGACCACCCACAAAGAGCCATCATCCACAGCCATCAGGTTCTATGCTACTTTGGAGAGGTCCTCATGTCAGGGAGTGGGTATGTAGTATCACGCTGTAGTCAGTGACAGCCTTGAGCCCTGTACCCTGTGTTGCTGTACACAGTAGCAAAACCTAGCAGATGCAGCATAGCAAGCCTGTGAGCATCCAGCCTTAGACCCCAGGACTGACAAAAGGAGAATTGGCTAGTGGGAGCTCCATAGTTACCAGGGCCGTGACTGTAGTATTCCAGCACCTTTCGGGGGATCCATAGCTTTAGTGATGAGCATCCTCTAAAGGTACCAAACCAGGAACACTTGATAAGAGTTCTCTTCACCTTGGCATGGTTTGTTGTGAACAGCTCTAATGTCAACTTTGATAGTATGTGTATTTGAGTCTTGTTACCGTAGTGTTTAATATTGTGCCCTCAGCTCATTTGACTGTATTTCCTCTTATGTTTTAAAGCATTTATTGAAATCATTCTTTGTTTTTTAGCTCAGGTTTACACTTGGTCCTCTTAGTCCCTCTTTTCCCTCTTATATTATCAGCTACTGCCTTAAATTCTCCATCTTTTTCTTCTTTTCACTTTGGTTTGTATTATTCTTTTCTATCTTTCTTTTTTCTCTTCTTTTGTCCAATTTTTCTCTTTTTTCAGCCTCTAAAAAATAGCTGTTTTAATGTCATTAAAACTAATTTCCCAGCCTATTCCAGAACATTACTACAAGGTTATACCTGGAGTAGAAGAAAATTATGGAGAACACTATCAACAAGCTTTGTTTTTCCCAAGGTTAATTAGTATGTGGCTTTGCTCTGAAGTTATTGTAGAAAATAGGGTTTAATGTCTTCTTTCAAAGTGGTGCTGATGATGGCAACAGCAGAGAACACACATTGAGTGAAAGCATCAGTATCTGGATCTTCACACATTCTGGGGCTTTTAAGAGAAAGAAGCTTGATAAATAGTCCCTTGCATAAAAGAAGAAAGAATAATCACCCCAACAAATGAGTAAACATACGAGCAATAAGAAAAAGCAAGGGAACAAACCAGCTAAAATAGCCCACAACACTTAACAATTCATCCCATTGATACTATAGTGGAGGAAATGCTCGAGAAATAATTTAGGAAGTTCATAGTCTAGATGTTCATTGAGCTCAAAGATATAAGGAATGAACTTAGAAAATACATTGAGAAGGGGGTGTGGGGGAGAGATTTTGATTCTGAAAAAGAACCACATGGATATTCTGGAAGTGACTCAATAAATCAAATTGAAAATTCAGTGGAAAGCATCACCAATAGATGAGACTACTTAGAAGATAGATTTGCATCTATTTGTGCTCCCTTTTTTGGACTTTTTTTGAAGTAAAATTCACAGAACATAAAATTAACCATTTAAAGTACAGAATTCAGTGGCATTTAGTATGTTCACAATATTATGCACAACTGTTACCTCTTCCTACTTCCAAAACATTTTCATTCCAATTACATTGACACTCTTCTGTCCTCCCCTCAACCCCTGAAAACTATCAGTTCTTTTCCTATTTCATAGGATCTGCATATTCTGGATATTTCATGTGAATGGAATCCTGCACTATGTAGTTGTGTTAACTTCTTTCACTTAGTGTAATGTTGTCAGGGTTCATTCATAGTGCAGTATGGTTTAATATTTATATAAATAGAATATATTTTGTTTATTCAATCATCTCTTGAACATTTGGGTTATTTCTGTGTTTGGGCTATATGAATTACACTTTTATAATCATTCGTGTAAAAGATTTTTTTGGGGATATATGTCTTCAGTTCTCTTGGGTGTGTACCTAGAAATAGAATTGCTGTTTCCTATGGTGACTACTTTAATCATTTGAGGAACTGCCAAAGTACTTCACCATTTTACATTCCTATAAGTAATATATGAGGGTTCCAGTTTCTTCACATTCTCACCAGCACTTTCTGATTAAAGCTGTACTAGTATGTCTGAAGTGGTATATCACTGCAGTATTTAACTTTCCACATTTTTTTTTTAAAGAGAGAGAGAATCAGTTTATTGAGTTTTTCACATGGCTTTTGTTGCTCTGACACTGTGTACGTGGGTGCTGGGGTTTGAATCCGTGAATTCACGAAGCACTATAACTGCCGAGCCACCGCTCCAGCCCTCCACATTGTTTTTATCCACACATTTTAGTTGTTCATACTGATGGGATTTGTTCCATATTTGTGCATGCATGCAGTATAACCATATGATTTGGCCAGTTTCACCCCTGCACTTCCCCCTCCTGCCCCTTGGTTCCTGTATTCTACTGATCTCCTTTTGCTTTTCGTGATATCCCTGCCTAATCTTTTCCTTTTTTTTTTTTTTTTTTCTCTCTCTAGCTTCCGCATACGAGAGAAAACATACAGCTCTTGACTTTCTGAGTTTGGCTTATTTAACATGATGGTCTCTAGTTCCATTCATTTTTCCTGCAAAAGACATAATTTCATTTTTTCTTTATTGTGCTTATATGCCACATTTTCTTAATCTATTTATCCATTGATGGTTCCACAATTCAGCTATTTTGAATTATGTTGGTATAAACATGGATGTGCAGATATCACTAGAGTATGATGACTTTAATTCTTTAGGATAAAATAGTAAGGAGTGGTTTAGTGGTCATGTGGTGATTCCATGCCAAGTCTTTGAGGAATTGCCATACTAATTCCACTGTGGTACCATCAACAGTATCACTGCAGTTTTTGATTTGTATTTCCCTGGGCTGGAGTGGTGGTTCAGCAGTTGGAGCACTGGCCTGGCACGTATCAGGACCTGGGTTCAAACCCTAGCATCACATACTCAGCTAAGTGTTGATGAAACAAAGGCTAGATGGAAAAATAAAATTGATTTGCATTTCCCTAATAATATCACATGGTCTTTATTACTATAGTTTTATAGTAAGTTTTGAAATTGGAAAGTATGAATTTTCAAATTTATTTCTTCAAGATAATTTTGGATGCAATAATTTTGCATTTCCATTTTTAATTTAGGGTTAGTTGTTAATTTCTTCAAAAATCTTAGATCTTAACAGTTTTGTCTCCTAATCCATTTTTCTTTTTAAGCCGCTTGGTGAGCTGGTTTGTCCCACCCTCCTATTCTGTTTTCACTAAGTTTGTTTAAATTCTTGTCTCTAATTGTTTCTGATAGACACATATGGTATTGTAGGGATTATGGAGAAGCTACTCTCAGTGAAGTAGCTCAGATTCAGGTGAAATAAAAGACACCTTCTTGAGTGAGTTTTTCCAGGGAAATACCAGACAGGTCAAATTGAGGGAAATAGTCTTTGGAAGAGCTCCAACTGTCCTTTTCCTTCTAGAGGCTTCTAGAATGCTATTTTAAGAAATTGTCATTGTAGGATGTTGTTTTTGTCCTTAGTATTCAGCTAGGGAGAAAGTGCAAGTGCCACAGTGCCTTTTTTTTTTTTTTTTAAACCAACATTCAACTGTTGTTACTCTTGATTAAATTCCTCCATATTGAGGTATGTTATAAGCCTTTGGTTAATTTCCAAAATTCTTAAAAATTTGATTTTAACTAATTTTTGTCAGTATTCTTTTTTTTTTTTAAAGAGAGAGAGAGAGAATCAATTTTTATTTAGTTTTTCACATGGTTTTCGTTGCTCTGACATTTAGTCATGTACGAGAGTGCTGGGGTTTGAACCCATGTACTCGTGCATGTCGGGCAAACGCGTAACCACCCAGCCACTGCTCCAGCCCCAGCATTCTTATTCTTTTTATGTAGGATAGGATTTTCCAAGGTCCTTACTTAGCTGTTTTTGATGACCTCACAGTGATCTTTTCTTTTTTAAATTTAATTTTTTTTTTTAAGAGGAAGAGAGTAGGAGAGCAAGGAAGAGAGAATCAGTTTTATTTAGTTTTTCATGTGGCTTTTGTTGCTCTGATACTTGATTGTGTACTTGGTGCTGGGGTTCCAACCTGTGTCCTTGCGCATGTCAGGCAGGCGCTGTAACTGGTAAGCCACTGCTCTAGCCCCTATAGCTTTATTTTAAATATAAAAAAGTAGTATTTTAATGAAACCTCATTTCATTTATACATTCCTAATATTATATTTGTTTTGATGAATTTTTTCCTAACCCCTTGTATTTCATTTTAACAGAATTTATAAATACATTAATAAATAAATTAATACATTTTTTAGAATTTATAAATACCTTAAGAACATTTTGATTGTTCTGGAATGTGAAAAAGAAACTTGAGCTTTTGAGCATTAGGGTTTTAAAATTAAGAATTGTCTTACTGAATAGCATAAAATAAAATCTTCTTGGTCTTCTTTCTGTTTTTAATTACTTTTTATCTGATCTAAGAATATTAGTCTGAACATACAAGGTAAATTGCCAATTACCTCTTTAAGAGTTTTTGTCTCTTTGAGTGATCTAAGCAGTGTTTTAAAAAATTGTTTTTAAATGAAACTAATAAGAATTTTTTATTTTTGATAGGCTTTTGGAAATGCAAAGACAGCTCATAACAACAATTCAAGTCGTTTTGGCAAGTTTATTCAAGTAAATTACCAGGAAACAGGCACTGTACTTGGGTAAGTACTGCTTTGGAACATGTTTTTACTTTTGTCATTACCCCTTTATCAGCTGTGAACCGTGACATTGGTGTCTGCATTAAATGTAGCAACAGCACATTTTTTTTTTTGGGGGGAGGGGAGGATTCGTTCGTGCTGTGCTGAGGGTTGAATCCAGGGCCTTATGTATGCTAGGCAACCACTCTACCCGTTGGGTACATCCTCAGCCCTTTTAATTTTACCTTGAGACAAGGTCTCACTGAGTTTTCTAGGCTGGTCTTGAATTCGTGGTCCTCTTGCCTCATGATTATATCATATACTATGATTATAGGCATGTGCAACATGCTTAGCTAAAAGTTTTAACCTCTCATTTTTTTTGGGGGGGAAGTTCAAACCTTAGGTTATAGAAATATGTTACACTCACACATCTTTAATTTAGATTAATTATTAATAATTTGTTGCATTTACTTTATATTATACATATATTCATTTTTTGGAATTGTTTTCCAGTAAGTTGGAAATATGTTTTAAACCTCTCTCTGTTTCATAAAACACCTACAATTTTGTACAGATTCATATTGCTGTTCTTACAATGAAGAGATTTAATTTTGTTACAGTAATAATTCTTATATAGTCTGTGATCACAGTCTTCCGTGCCAGCAATATTCTTTGTACTTTTTTTTTTTTTTTAAGAGAAAGAGGGACAATGAGAGAGAGAGAAAGAGAGAGAATCAGTTTTATTTAGTTTTTCAAGTGGCCTGTTTCTCTGACACTTAGTTGTATATGTGGTCCTGGGGTTTGAACCCATGTCCTTGTGCATTCCATGCAAGTGCTCCAACCACTGAGCCACTGTTCCAGCCCCCCCCCCATTTGTACCTTTAAAAGAAATTAATAGACTAATTAGAGCAGTTCTAGGTTAATAGCAAAAAATGTGGAAAGTACAGAGAATCCCCATATGTCTTTTCAAACAATGTCCCTTATTCCCTGCCCCCAATTTCTCCTGTTATAAATATCTTCCATTAGTGGCTCAATTGATGAGCCAGTGTTGTTGATACATTCTTATTAAGTCTAAAGTTCACAGTTTCCTTTTAGGTTCTCTGTACATTTGGTGGGTTTGACAAATGTATGAAAGACATGTCCTCACCATTACAGGGTAATACAGAACAGTTATACCGTCCTAAAAAAATCCTTTTTGCTCTGCTTATTTTCAACCCTTCTACCTAGTAATCTTTGGCAACTAATCTTTTTACTATCTCTATAGTTTTGCCTTTTCCAAAATGTTGTGTATTTACAATCAAACAGTATGTAGTTTTTTCACATGAGGATCTTTAACTTAGCAATATGTATTTACTTACCAGTATGTATTTGAAGTTCTTCCCTATCTCTCTCCTTGGCTTGATTTCATTGGATTAATGTTAAATTTATATATTAATTTAGGGATAATCGACATCTTTGTGTTTTGGTTTTTTTTTCAGGGCTGAGGACCAAACTCGGGGCCTTGCTCATGCTGGGCAAGCGCTCTGCTGCTGAGCTAAATCCCCAACCCCACCTTTGTGTTTTTTAGGAGTACTTTAAAAAAAAAATTGTGGTTTTTTTTTTTTTTTTTTTTTTTT
>PVKS010019590.1:0-38063 GCA_004027875.1 Aplodontia rufa
TCATACTAAAAGGGACAGTCCCTCAAGAAGATATAATGATAATTAACATCTATGCCCCCAATTACAACACCCCCAAATATAAGGAAAAAATACTTAAGGACATTAATCCCCTCATTGATCTCAACACAATAATCCTGGGGGACTTCAACATACCACTATCAACTCTAGACAGATCATCAAAACAAAAAATCAATAAAGACATCTCCAATCTAAACAACTCTATTAATCAATCGGGCTTAACAGACATTTACAGAATATTCCATCCTAAGACAGCTGAATTAACCTTCTCAGGGTCATGGATCCTTCTCTAAAATAGACCACATTCTAGTTCACAGGGATAATCTTAACAAATATAAAAAAGTGCATATAATCGCATGTATTCTGTCAGATCATAATGCTATGATCTTAGCAATCAACAACAAGAGAAACAACAGAAACTACTCAAATACTTGGAAATTGAATAATACCTCTTAAATGAAGGATGGGTAAAAGAGGAAATGAGAACAGAGATTAAGAAGTTTTTGGAATTGAACGAGAATGAGGAAACAACATACCGAAACTTCTGGGACAGTATGAAGGCTTTCTTAAGAGGTAAATTTATAGCACTGAGTGCATGCATCAAAAAT
This sequence comes from Aplodontia rufa, assembly GCA_004027875.1. Lineage (NCBI taxonomy): Eukaryota > Metazoa > Chordata > Mammalia > Rodentia > Aplodontiidae > Aplodontia > Aplodontia rufa. The sequence continues at coordinate 627 of PVKS010019590.1, forward strand.
CTAGAAAGAGTTCAGATTAATAGCCTTATGCTTCAACTCAAACAACTACAAAAGGAGGAACAGTCCAACCCTAAATCTAACAGAAGACAGGAATTTACAAGAATCAGAGCTGAAATCAACAAAATTGAGAACAAAAAATCTATACAAACTATTAACAAAACTAAGAGTTGGTTCTTTGAAAGAGTCAACAAAATTGACAGACCCCTTGCCAACCTCACTAAAAGGAAGAATGAAAGGAAGCAAATCAACAAAATCAGAAACGAAAATGGGGATATCACCACAGACTCATCCAAGATCCAGAAGATTATCAGAACCTATTTTGAAAACTTATACTCTGCTAAATTTGATAACCTCGAGGATATAGACAGGTTCTTGGACACACACGACATCCCCTCTTTAACAAAGGAGGACATTGAAAACCTAAACCAACCTATCACAGAAAACGGAATTGAAGCAGCAATCAAAGCTCTCCCAAAAAAGAAAAACTCAGGTCCGGATGGATATACGGCGGAATTCTACCAAGCTTTCACAGAAGAACTAACACCGATCCTCTACAAGCTCTTCCAGGAAATTGATAGAGTGGGATCACTCCCAAACACTTTTTATGAAGCAAATATTACACTGATTCCAAAGCCCAACAAAGACATGTCGAGGAAAAGAAGACCAATTTCCCTGATGAACATTGGTACAAAAATCCTTAATAAAATTTTAGCTAATCAGATACAAAAGCACATTAAAAAGATAATACACTCTGATCGAGTGGGCTTCATTCCAGGAAAACATGGCTGGTTCAACATACGCAAATCAATAAATATATTTCACCACATAAACAGAATTAAAACCAAAAATCATATAATCATTTCAATTGGCGCAGAGAAGGCATTTGATAAAATTCAACACCACTTTATGCTCAAAACTTTGGAAAAGATAGGGATCAAGGGAAGATACTTTTAACTATGTCAGATCCATTTATGACAGACCCATAGCCAACATTATCCTCAATGGACAAAAACTGAAAGCATTTCCACTGAATTCACGAACAAGACAAGGCTGTCTGCTTTCCTTACTCATGTTCAATATAGTCCTTGAAACCCTTGCCAGAGCTATCAGGCAAGACAAGGAAAGCAAAGGTATTCATATAGGAAAAGAGAAAGTTAAGTTATTTCTATTCGCTGATGACATGATTCTATACTTAGAAGACCCATTAACATCAGCCAGAAAACTCCTAGAGCTTATAGGTGTTTTCAGCAAAGTACCTGGCTACATGATCAACTCCAGTAAATCACTAGCGTTTCTTTACTCCAGCAACACATCCACAGAAGAAGAAATCAGCAAATCTCTCCCATTCACCATCACTTCCAAAAAAATGAAATACTTGGGCATTTACCTTACAAAAGAAGTTAAGGACCTCTACAAAGAAAACTATCAAACACTAAAAAAAGAAATAACAGAAGACCTGAGTAGATGGAAAAACATTCCATGCTAATGGTTAGGCAGAATCAATATAATCAAGATGGCCATTCTACCCAAAGCCCTATACAGATTCAATGCAGTCCCCATCAAGATACCTATGGCATTCTTCACAGATATAGAAAAAGCAATTCTCAAGTTCATATGGAATAACAGGAGACCCAGACTAGCCAAAACATTACTCTGTAGAAAGGAAGAAATAGGGGGTATCTCAATCCCTGAGCTGAAATTATACTACAGAGCCATAGTAGCAAAAACAGCAAGGTATTGGTATCAAAACAGAACCGAAGTTCAGTGGAACAGAATAGAAGATCCTTAGACAAACCCCCATATCCTTAACTATTTGATATTTGATAAAAGGGGCAAAAGCATAGTCTGGAAGAAAGATAGCCTGTTCAACAAATGGTGTTGGACAAACTGGACAGCCATATGTAGACAACTGAAGCTGGATCCTTATCTTTCGCCCTGCACAAAAATTAAATCAATATGGATCAAAGACCTGGATATTAAGCCTACAACTTTAAACTTACTAGAAAAAGAAGTAGGGTCAACACTACAGGACATAGGAGTCAGCAGTGCCTTCCTCAGCAAAACTCCCATGGCTCAAGCAGTAAAGTCAAGAATAAATGAATGGGATGCAATTAAACTAAAAAGTTTCTGCACAGCTAAAGATCTAGTCAAGAGCATCAAGAGAGAACCTACAGATTGGGAGAAAACCTTTGCCTGCTACACCTCGGACGGAGGGCTAATATCCAGAATATACAAGGAACTAAAGAAACTAAACTCCAAACTCACAAATAATCCAATCAATGAATTGGCTAAGGAACTTAAAAGAAACTTCTCTCCAGTGGAAGTCCAGAAAGCCCATAAATATATGAGAAAATGCTCTACATCATTAGCTATAAGGGAAATGCAAATCAAAACTTCAATGAAATACCACCTCACCCTGTTAGAGTGGCAAAAATGAAAAATTCTAACAATAACAGATGCTGGAGGGGCTGTGGGAAAAGAGGAACACTGTTACACTGCTGGTGGGACTGCCAACTGGTTCAGCCGCTATGGAAAGCAGTGTGGAGAATCCTCAAAAAATTAAGGATGGAACCACCTTATGACCCAGCTATCCCACTCCTGGGTATTTTCCCAAAAGAGTTAGAATCAGCATATTATAGTGATATTGCTCCATCAATGTTTATAGCCCCTCAATTTTCAATAGCTAGGCTATGGAACCAACCCAGATGCCCCTCAAAAACTTTGGAACTTATATACAAAGGAGTTCTACTCAGCCATTAGAGAAGACAATATAATATCTTTTGCAGCCAAATGGATGGAGATGGAAAGAATTATGCTCAGTGAAGTATCCCAATCTCAGAGACTCAAGTGCCGAATGGTATCTCTCATCTGTGGAAGCTAGATCACATGAGGAAGCAGTAGGTTAGACGGCTAAGCTAACAATAACTTCAAATTGTATGATTCTCAACGCACTAGGGGGATGGCTCCCTAGGTTACTTGGAGGTGGAGGGAAGGGGATGGGGAGGGGGGAGGGTATATGAAGAACTCCTAGGAGACTGGAGAGTGGGAATATGGGGGAACCATCTCAGAAGCAGATGTCATTCCTCCACGAGATACCCATTTAATGCAGAAGTTCTTCTGGGGGAAACAGCAACAGGGGAAACCCAAGATGGACATCCATGATTTGGCATTGCCCCCCAGATAACTAGGTATATATACATTGGTTATTGATGGTTTGATAATGTTCCGCCCTCAATTGTATCTCTATATACATCTAATAAAAATAAAATAAAATAAAATACTTCATTTATAAGAGTATCCCCAAACAGGAAGTGTTCCGGGATAAATCTAACAATATCGTCTAGATTTCTACTCTAATCACTACAAAATGTTGGTGAAACAAATTAGAGGACTGGAGAAAGATACCAGCTCCATTGATTAGAAGACTTACTATTGTTAAAATGTAAGTTCTCCCCAAGGCAATTTGTGACTCAGTATAATTCCAGTCAAAAATCCCAATGGGTTTTTTTTTTTTTTGGTAGAATTTGGTAAAATGATTTTAAATTTACATGGAAAATCACAGCAATGAGAACAGCCAAAACAAGTTTGAAGAAGGACAAATTTGGTGGACTTTATTACTAGAAAACATCCATAATTAAAACAGTGTAGCATTCACATAAGGTTAGACACAGATCAGTGGAACCGAATACAGGTCTAGAAATAGACCCAAAGATGTAAAGTCAATTATTTTTCTGAACAACAGCAAGATAATTCAGTAGAGAAATGATTGTCACTTAAAAAAATGATGCTAAGCAATTAGAGAAATTCAAATTAAAACTACACTGAGATTTCATCTCACTGTAGTAGGAATGACAATAGTCAAGAATATAAAGAAGAAATGTTGATGAGGTTGTGGGGAAATGGGCACATCTATACATTATTGGTGGGACTGCAAATTGGTACAACCACTCTGGAAAACAGTATGAAGATTTCTCAAAAAACTAGAAATGGATCCACCTTTTGACCCAATTATGCCACTCTTCAGTATGTATCCAGTGAATCTAAAATCAGCATACTATAGTGATACATATGTATCAATGTTTACAGCAGCACAATTCACAATACCTAAGCTATGGAATCAACCAAGATGCCCTTCAGTGGATGAACAGATAAAGAAAATGGAGTCTCAGCTATAAGGAAGAATGACTTTATGGAATTGGCTGGCAGTTGGATGAAACTGGAGGATATTGGGCTAAGTGAAATAAGTCAATCTCAAAAAGCCAAAGATCTCTGATATTCGGAAACTAACCAAATATAAGGAAGAGAACAGAGAAATAGACAAAGGGGAAGAAAGAATGAGATGAGGAAAAATTTGTAGAATGAATCAGATTTAACTTTCCTGTGTTCATATATGAATATATCATAGTGAAACCAATCAACATGGATATCAACAAGTCATTAAATTAAAAATAAAAAAATGATTAGTAAATAACAGAAAGATCAGTACAATAGAGGGAAGAGAGTGAGGGGGAACATCCTGGGGACTAAATTAGAATAAGTTATACTGCATGCTTTTTCAGTGTTTATCCTATTGTCAAGTATATCTAAAAAGAACAGGGCAGGTAGGGGGAAGGGAGGGGTGGGGGAAATATTGGATACTGAGTTAAACCAAGCTACTATAATTATGTCAATGTATAATCTGTTGTCATATATATCAAAAAAGAATGGGGTGGGAAGAAGAGGGGGAAGGGGAAAAACTGGGGACTGAATTAGAACAAGTGAAACTCCATGCTTCTATAATTATGTCATTGTATATGCTTATATCATGTGTACCTAAAAAAGAACCAATTAAAAAAAATAATGCTAGAACACTTGGATATTCACATGGGAAAAAATGGCAGTTTATAGAAGCTTTATAAGTTTATACTATATTGAAAATAACTGAAATTCATCAACTGATAAATGAACAAATGAATTTTAATACATACGTACTAGCAATTTAAAGGAACAAACTGTTGTGTGAATACAGGTCAATTTTAAAAGTATTATGCAAAGTAAAAGATGTCAGGCATAAAAAGCTACATAGCTTCCATTTATATGAAATTCCAGAAAAGACAGAAAGAAAGAGAGAGATCAGTGGTTGCTAGAGATTGAGGGTTAGGGAAGGGGGATATTATAGAGGAGGACCTTTAAAAAGGTGAATTTTAGTGTTACATAAATTATAGCACAATAACCTTGACTCTAAAAATATATAAATTCGGGCTGCAGTGATTGCTCAGCAGTTACGGCACTTGCCTGGCATGCACGAGGACCCTAGTTCGAACCCCAACACCACATACACAGCAAAGTCTCAGAGCAATGAAAGCCACATGAAGTTAAATAAAATTGATTCTGTCTTTCTCTCTCTTTAAGGGGGAAATTATATATATATATATATATATATATATACATATATATATATATATATACACACACACACATACATACATACATACACATTCATACATTTATTCTTAGATTCAACAGACATGAAACCACTCTGTCAGATTGCTGTTGAAGATTCTGAACACTTACTCTTTCTGTACCCATTATGTCATCTTGTGTCATCCTGACTGGTGTCAGTATATGAATAGGACAAGTACACAGATCGAGCTTTGCACCCTATTGGTAGACCTGTTTAGAAAGACACCACATAAGAATAGATTGGAAGGGGAAGAAAAGAAATAACAACCCCAGGGGAGGTGATACATTTATTGTCAGTAAAGCCCTTTTTTTAATTGGAGTGAAATCTTCTAGAGGAAGTAATTTTAAGAATAACTTTCAGATTGAGTTTCTTTTGTCTGCTGAAAAGGAGAGGACTTACAGCTTGGAGGGAAGAGATTTGAACTTTAATTATCTTCCTTCCTACACTTATAGTCAAATTTTCATTGTTTCTTCTTTAAACCATCTGTCAAATGTATAATATATATTCCAGAGTTTTGCCTGAGAAGCACTTGGAGTACTTTGATTTAATGAATTTTTCTCTATGGCTTCCTTTTAAAACCAACACACCGTGGTAGGCATTGTTGTTATGGTTACTGTGCTAAACACTTGAATTATTACGGTTTCAAGATAAAAACCTGCAAATGTTTCTGTTTTGTCTTGGCTACTATCCAGAGTGTAATACCTCTTTGAACTAAGACATCCATCACAACCAGTAGTGTCAGGTATGGATGCTGATGACATTCTGTTTTTTTCCACTCCCCACAATACTATTTCTGAATTCATAGACATTTGTACTATTTTATTATTACCAGGTATTTTAAAAGACTCAGTTTCTAAACATTGCATACTGTCTAATTATGTTGTACTTTCCAGTGGTTTGTACCATTTATTTCTCAATGTTGGTGCTGCTCTTTTGATTTTCTTTTGTTTGTTTTTTCTTTGTTTTATCATTTCTCCATATTGAAAAGATTTATTTTTCTTGATCAATTTTGTGTAGATAGTTTTTAATTACCTTGCTGTAACAGAATTGAGGTTTCTGTGGTCTCCTCTGAACTTACTCAACTTATTTCCTGCCTATCCCTAGGGATGGTTGCACCATGTGTTGGAAGCATCTACTTGCATTTGATTCTCAACACAATGTTTCTAACACATGCTGGCCTGAAAATTTCAACCAGACTTAACATTTTTCACACACCAAAAACTTAAATAAAATCAGGGTAGTCATACAACCTGGATTTGAATCTCTCCTACCTAGTGGAGTAGGCTCCAGGTTTTCCATGCAGAGAATATGGCCTGAAATAAGAACTCCCAAGAAGAGAAAATGCTTTCCCTCTTGAATTATTTTCTTCTTTGTAAATTTTAACATTGCTTAAAACTGATACTATCATTGCTCAGAAACAACGAATGTCCAACAATAACAATAGCAGTGAATATCTTTTATTTAAATTGAAGTATAACCAAATTGTTGATATTTTTGTGGAGAAATCAATGTGGTCATAGTGGAAAGCACAAAAGTTTGTGTGTCCCTAAAACCTAGTATCAGTTCCAGCTGTTCCCTCATTGCTGCTGCAGCATCAGAGGTTTGGCCATCTTCAGACTTATTTCCCCATATTGTGATTCAGTTCTTTCTGTAACTATTTCCTGCGTTTATGGGTCTTTTAGACTTATTCACCTGTCTTTAGTAGTTGAGTTTTTCTTTCTCCCACCATTTCAGTTACTTTCGAAAGAGGCCCAGTTAGATACTGTCCACCCTACTAAAAGATTTATTCAAGAATGAATAGCTCCTCGACCCCAGGCCAGTTTGTGGATTGATGGCTCTTGGACTGGGTGCCAGTCTGGTCCATTCAACTGTTCCTTTTTGGTAGTTTATATAGAAGTCATCATGGGTTATGTGCTCCATGAGCATTCCACTGTTTGGCCTATCCAGAACTGTAATGAGGAATAAAAGATCTCTTCAGGAATATACTACAGAGCAGGACAAGGTAGGTTTGTTAGTGCTGGGAAACAATAGTTTAGACAGAATAGTAGCCTGGCAAATCAATCTTTATAGAAGGTCAATTTTTTTTATGAAAAATGTTTTGAACTCAGTTGATTTCAAAGAGATAGACAAAAGGGATGGCAGCGTTTTAAAGATAGTACTAGATGTACTAGTGAGCTTAAGACTCTTGACGTACCTCTGCAGTAGTTTCTCTCCAGATTAAAACTAAACTAATTATGTGATATTTTCCCCTCCATATGAGTTGCCTTTTAATATCTTAATTTTTAAACTTTTATTTTAACAATATCACAGAAAAATGCAGGAATAGTGCGTATTGTTTTTGCTTTCAGTTCAGTGGTTAAGTATGCCCCAAATCACCCGTGTTTTATCTATCATCTACTTGGTGGTTAGGAACCCATGAGCACTCTCTTCAAATCTACTTTAATTTATGTTCCTTTTTCATACCATTCACTCTGTGTCACTCTCCAGTTTAAGAAAAAGTTGGCTGTCCCTCCAACAGTAGCTCATCTAATGTTTTTGGCTAACAGCTTTCAGAATCTCAAGTTTTACCACTTAGAGGCTTGTTAATCTTCCTGATACAAAGTATGCAGTAAGTTGCCAAATGCAAAACTCTTTAAGAAAATGTCTCTAGAAATCAGCATGATAGCATGATGTTAATTAGGAGTCTATAGGGTCAAGTGTGAAAAAGGAACTCTTCTTCATTAATTCTACCAGAGTAAAATAGAGTGTACTACAGATTTTACCCTTAGGAAAAAAACCTTACCTCCGCATACCCCACTTTAAAGATTTTTCTTCCTTTGACCATCCATGCAAAACTTCAGAATCCCACGATAGGAGTCATTCACCAGACTACCATCATCTGTGTATTCTGGGCACTCTCAGACCCTGTAGGTTTTCCTTTGAGACATTTGGTGTCTTCCTCACAACATCATTTTCAGGAACTCTTAAAGATAAGATGTCTGTTTTTGCTTTCTCTCTGTAACTAAAGTCATTTATTTGTGAAATAGTTTTGTTTTGAATTATAATCTCCCTTAAGTATATTAGTGTGAATCACTGAATCAGAATATCTACTGGCCTCTAATACTACAGGGAATATCTCATTTTTTTTCAATGTGTCACTTAATATACACTACAGAATATTAAAGATTTTTTAATAAGAGTATTATACTTAATTGTTCCATTTAACTGTGCTCATTTCACATATTGCTTTTGGAGTTGAGGTTAAACTTTATGCATGGTTTTCACACAGGGGGCATATAACTGTAGGGGGTTATCATAGTCCATCCACCTACCATTCACATGCTTAAGTGATTGGGAGAAAAACAATGTGATTTCTGTAATGTAAAGCTTACTATAATCAGAATAAAAAAGTGGTGAAATGCTCAGGATGCCTAGAATCTACTAAAATATAAACCACAGTGTTATAAAGCAAAATACAGGTCTTACTGAGTCCATGCGTATTTGAGAAGACCACTAATGTTGTTCCTTGCTTGAGTCACTTAAATCTAGATGCATTTTTAAAGTTTGAAAGTTTACTTACGTTTTCCCTGGGTACTTAATGAAATAGGACAGGAAACCAAAAAGCAAATGATGCAATGTGAACTTTAAAAAAGGGATATCCATACTTGGTTTAGGTAATTTTTTTTTTTAATTATGTGAATGAGTCTCTGCACATGGAGAATGGCAGCATGGTGCCACACAACTGTGCATGGTGCTTTGAAGTATCTTCATATGATGATGACCTTCAAGGCTGAGGATGCTAACTAATGATTTGAAAAAGAGAACAGTTCACTATTCTCAAGGTTCTTTTCAAACTTAGATAACATCTCATCAAGGGAAGAGTGTCACTGGATTCTTGAATAATAGAGGATATCCAAGCTATTTGCTAAGGGCATATTTTAGGAGAAAATTTAGTGTTACAATGAAATATTTAGTGCTATAAATTATCTTCACAATTCACATGCCTAGGTAGGAAGGAAAATCTGAAAATTAGAAACACAAGGTGGCAATGTTTTGATTTGCTCAATAAACATGTCTTGATCACTAATCAGTATCATGATGTCTGCTAGCTTCTGGCCCTGCAGAGATGAAAAGATAAGGCCTTTGTTCTTAAGATGCTTATTACAACCTTGTAACAAGACAGACAAATAAACATTTATTGTATGCTGTCCATATAACAGCTCTAGGAGAGCCAAGGCACAAATCCCCACTTGATTGCTCATGGTGTTCTAGCCCACACCCTGTCTACTGAGTGAGAATCTCTGAGGTGAAACCCAGGAATCTGTGTTGGGTCTCATTGGACAGCCTGGCTGAAGGATCACTGCTCCAGGCTGATGGCTGTGCTCCAGGCACTCTGTTTACCTCTGCCTCCCAAGATCTTTTGTCTTTGTAGAATATCCTACTGTTGAGAGCAGGTGATTAGTCTTTCTACCCAGTCCCCCTGAGAGGACCCAGACCCCATCCCTGCCACCAGGGGACTGAATGGGACTGTAGAATAGGTTGAGAAGTGTTCCTTGGAAGTATCCAAGTGTGCCAGCAACATGTGAAAATGTAAGCTCAAATCATGCACTCTGAGATTCTCTAGATGAATATATCATCAGTACTCTCATCTCTTCCTTCTTTCCTATTCCCATTGCTTATAAATTTTCTTACTACTCATTGAGCTAATACAGGTATAGAAGGTAGTTTTCAACTTAATGACCTTGTTAAAAAGCAGGGAAGAGGGGCTAGAGCCGTGGCTCGGTGGTTACAAGTACACGGGTTCAAACCCTAGCACCCATGTACACCACTGAGTGTCAGAGCAACGAAAGCCATGTGAAAAACTCAATAAAAATTAATTTTCTCTGTCTCTCTCTCTCTTTCACTGTTCTTCTCTCTTTAAAAAAAAAGGGAAGAATGTATGTACTTACTTAGCATTTCAGAATATATATGTGTATATATATAATGCATTGAGAACACTACTAATACCTTTTTGTTTTGTATAATTTTATAAGGGTTTTTTTGCTTATTTTTTTGTGCTAAACAGTTTTTCTTTTTTTAAGAAAAGGCCCTACTAATGTAGACACATAAGACAGTCTAGACATTGATATATGAAGGTTAAATCACAGGCTGTTTTTTGTCTTTATTCCTCTGATGAGGAGACCACTTAACTGCTAATTGGATTTGCCCATGACCAAAGAATCTGGAGCATACTAGAGAGATACTGATCTTCATTAGTGAGGGTAGGCTAACTGCCATCGCAAACAGTAGCTTGACACAGTGTAAGGTTATTTATTATTAGAGTGGGACACTAATCCTGTTATGGGGGCTCTGCCCTCATAAACTCATGTATATCTGACTTTCCCACAGGTCCCATTGCCTAGTACCATCGCATTGGGTGTTAGAGCTTCAACACATGAATTTGGGTGAGCTCAAAGATTCAGTCCATAACAGCCTCTGTTCCTTTTTTCATGGCGGGATGGTAAAAAAATCCAAAACATAAAATTTGTGATCCTAATTATTTGAAGTATATGGTTGTGTTAAGTATGATCATGTTGTTCTGAAGCCAGTCTACAGAAGTCTTTTCATCTTAAAAAATGCAACTCATTATCCCTTAAACAACTCTCCATGTTCCTCCTCCCAACATTGGCAACCACCATTATACTTTCTGCTTCTATAAACTTTATTATTCTGGATAACTCATAGGTAGAATCATGCAGTATTTCATTAGCAGGAGATTTACCCATGTTGCAGCATGCATTAGAATTTCCTTTATTACGGAGCTGGAGTGGTGGCTCAATGGTTACAGTGTTTGCCCAGCATGTGCAAGTACATGGGTTCAAACCCCAGCACCATGTACACAACTAAGTGTCCGAGCAACAAAAGCCTGTGAAAAACTCAGTAAAAATTGATTCTCTCTCTCTCTCACTGTCTTTCTCTTTAAAACAAACAAAAAAAAAAGAATTTCCTTTATTAAAGTCTAAATAATTTTCCTTTGTATGTGTAGAACACATTTTCTTCATCCATGTACACTTTGGGTTTCTTGTACCTTTTGGCTCTTGTGTATCATGCTGCTAGAGATACCAGTATGGCTGCCATTACTTAACTGTGGCTTTCTTACGGCTATTTACAGCAGAAGACTTCAGCACAGTCTAAATAACTTTATGCAACTGAGAACATTTACTGGGCCTTTGTTGTTCAAATATTTTTTTCTATTTGGGTCTGGAAGCAATTTTTTCCCAATCCTTTAAACCTCAAATTTTGGAGCTATCTTTATTACCTTTCATTTCTCCTTGAAAACTGGGTCACTTATTTCCTATGCTCATATCTTTTCTGCATTGCTTTGTCAGAGGAAGTTTCTCTTGATCTTGTCACAATCTGATATGGTTGAGGGTAGAGTGCTCTCCTCCACAGGATCATTCAGGGCCCAGGCTCCTTCCCTCATGTGGCTCTCTAACTCCATGGTCTTATCCTCTTCTATAGGCTGTTGACAAACAGAGAAGATACGAAGGATTGCACAGGAGGCTTTTAAGGTCTGGATCTAGAAGTGATAAATATTCTTTCTACCCCCATTCCAGTGTCCAAACTTGGTAGTTCAGCTCTTCTTTAATTATAAGGGGATGAGGGTGTAAGAAATAGAATCTTGCTCTCTTCCCCAGGGGAAAAGAACACAAAGATTGGTGAACATAATAGTGGCTACTGTCACAGGCTGGAGCTGTATTTGGAAATACCAGCATATAAATAGTAATGAAAGCCACAACTAAACATGAGGATCACCCCATTAAAGGCATAATGGGAGTAATGGAAGATCATCACAGAAAAGGTACTCCCTGGAGGGATTGTATTGGTAAAAGTAACTTGTATAACCTAAGTTTATAATGTTTAGAAAAAACACTACCGAGTTCATAGGAAAGTTTAAACATGTGAATTAAGTGAATGGAAAACCAACTTTTTCAGAAACCATAGTGTTTTCACTCCTTGAAGTTAATGCAGAAAAAATATGTATCTGCATCGTTTTATTACTGTTGAAGTCTATGAAAATATAGTAACTGAATTTTAGGAATACTGAACTAAGATTTATTTTATTTATCATTTGATTAGTACATGTTTATTGAACATTTAATGTGTGAAGGCCAGTGTAAGGATAATAGCATTAAGTCCCTCAAGGAGAATCAAATTTAGTAGCAATAAATAAAACAAGTAAATAGATACCTAAAAATATCAGGTAGAATCTTAAGATCACTGAAATTATACATCTAAAACGTTATAGCCCAGGGGAAGCAGCGTAGAAATGAAAGAGCATTGATTTTGGAGCTTAGCAGATCTATGTTTGAATCTCAAATCAACTCTCACTATAATCTTGGGAAAGTTAATATCTGACCTTCTAGCTTCCTCATTTTTAAGTTTGTGATAATAACACCTGTTTTCAGGTTTCTGTGAAGATTAGAGGTAATCTGTATAGTTCTAACACAGTGCTTGGTATTAAAATGTGGTAGTTATTTTTATTAATATAATTGAAATAGGGTTCATATTGGGTTGGAAAAATGAGATATGAATTCATTCATTCAGTGGTTATTTTGTGAGCCACTACTGTGCACAAAGTATTTTGGTTAGGGTGTGTACGTGTGTGTGTGTCTGTGTGTGTGTGCCTGTGTTTGTTCTCTAAAGCCCTTTTCCATTTTTAACAGAAATATTTATGTCAGAAGTCTGCAGCTGGTAGGTTTATAACTGCCTTCCCCTCTTCCACTTGCCTAGAGATGTCCTGGCACTGTCTCCAGCATCTTCCTTTGCTGCAGAGATTTGCCTGACTTCTTATCTCACATAGTTGCCTCTTCTGCGCACTCCCTTGTGTTCCTTGCTCTCATTTCTCCTGATGTCTCCTCAGGAAGCCTTTCTTCTTTGCACACAGCTTTTCCTTGGTCCACTTCCTTCAGCTTATTCCATTTTATTTTTCTGGTTACTTTGGAATAATTCACCATCTTCTTTCTTTGATCCTCATGTCAGTTTACAGAATACCCTCATAGATATCCTGGTGTGTCCACAGAAGTTTATCTCTTCTGATACTATGGCCAATACTGACACCAGCATCCCTTGCATATCTGCTATCTGGCGGGTGGTCTCTTGGGCCTTCTCATCCTCCAGCAGTTCTGCTGCAAACGAATTGGAGTCAGAGACTAGCTGAAAACCTTTTTGAATTCTCAGTATATCTTTTGCACATAGGACCTGATCTATAAACATTAGTTGATCACAGAGAGGAAGAACAACCAATTAATTTTACCTATCATTAAAAATATTTTTGAAGACTTTTTTTTAAGAGAGAAACAATTTTATTTGTTTTTTTGTGTAGCCTTTGCTTCTCCGATACATATTTGTATACGTGGTACTGGGGTTCGAACCCAGGTCCTTGTGCATGCCAGGCAACCACTCCAACTGCTGAGCCACTGCTCCAGCCCCTCATTAAAAGTATTTTTAAAAAATTATTTCACATGCAGGCATATTTTGTTTCATTGCCTGTATTGCAGAAATACTCTGTATTATCCTAAGTACAAAATCTCACCTGATTATGTGTTAAATGTGATTTTGTGGGATTAGTAGGAACCACTTATTGTATTGCCTTTATGGAAAATAATTCCCAAGTTCTAAACTGGCTTTGCAAAAGCCATTTTTTTTCTCTATATAAATTATAAGATGTGTACTCTTTTTTCAGAATTTTCCCCTTTTATAATTTTTTAAAGGAGAATTTCATTTTTGGTAAAAACACCCTGTTTGTATTTCTAGTTCAACAAATGCATTTTTTTTTGCCACAAATTCTCAAATTTTTTCATTCCCAGGGAATGAAGTAACTGCTAGAACCCACTGGAAATAAATCAAGGATTAACAAATGTAGCATGTTTGCTGATGTCATAGGACTATGACTTTGGAGAGGCAGACCTCCCACTATAACTAAAAATGGAATCAAGTGCAGAGCATACATACTTACACCTTAATTTTTTTATATTTGTTATTGTCAATGAATATGCCATTTTATTTTGAAGATTTGCCTAACGTTTATCAGTTTAAGAACAATATCTAAGTTGTGTCACATCCATAGCTATCCTGCCACTATACCTCTTTACTGGACCATTGCACATGTGCATCTTTACTGGACCATTACACTAATATCTCACACATCTCCCGTACACATTCCTTCCCTGTCTAACCTGTCCACCAAGCCAAAACCTCCTCACTCTCCCCTTTCATAATTGCTCCTTAAAAACTTGATGATTCCGAGAATAGTGGCACATGCTTGTATTCCCAACTACTCAGGAGGCTGAGGCAGGTGGATCTCAAATTCAAGGCTAGCCTTAGCAACTTAGCAAGACCCTAAGGAGCTTAGTGAGACCCTGTCTCAAAATAAAAAATAAAAAGGACTCAGAATGTGGCTCAGGACTTAATTAAGCATGCCTGGATTCAATCCTCAGTACCAAATAAAACAAAACAACTAAGTGGTAAATCAATCCTATGTCTCTTGATTTCCTGTTCCTTCCTTCCTTTCTCTTTTCATGATTAGAAAAATCAAAACAAAATGACCAAATATACAGAAAGATTTTGCTCACCATTCCCCAAAGTCATCCCTACCTTCCACTCTCCACAAGTGTATGTCTCCATCTACTTAAAAATGTCCAAATGTCTTCAAAGGTCTAGTTCAAAAATTGCCTCATAGTGTTTTCCTGGTCATCTTTTCCATCCCATGGACAAATACACATTATTCTCAGTTTCCTGAGAACTTTATACTTAGTAGAATCTCTCATGTGCTGCTTTGAATCATTATAACTAGTGGTTGACAAGCATCTTAAGAACAATGTACGTGTTTGGTTTAATTTTATACACCTCTTAGCAGTTAGCAGAGTATTCTCACTGTAGGAACATAATGTTTATTGAACAATTACTTCTCTTCAAGATAAACTAGTTTCAATATGCCTTCTTTGAACTTGGTGTTTGTGATATCACATTATATCATGCCAACTTTCCCTCCATAGGGCTTTCTCTAAATTTTCAAGGTAAAAAATGAAGCCCTATTTTAATAAAAAGTTTAATCTTGGTTTTTATTTGTATCTCAGAGCCAATGAATCTCACCCTGTCTCTTCATAGCCTCGTGTGCAAGCTGAACACAAGGACCACCATCCTAGCAGCAACCAACCCTAAAGGCCAGTACGACCCTCAGGAGTCTGTGTCTGTGAACATCGCTCTTGGAAGCCCACTTTTAAGTCGATTTGACCTGATCCTGGTTTTGCTTGATACCAAGAATGAAGACTGGGATCGTGTAATTTCCTCCTTTATCTTAGAAAATAAAGGTACATGAAAACAAGCAAATCATTCAGTGTGGCAAGGAAAGATTAGACCTAATCAAAGGAAATATCTCTTGAAGAAAGTGAAACAAATACCCAAGACTGCCTTGCTAACAGGCAATAGAGAGATGCTTGGACAGAAGGCGGTAAGCAAGAGAAGCTACTTAGGGTGCCCCAGAATAATGAGGATAAGGAAAAGGGACTTTCTTCACCTGCTACAATGAGCTTGTATATGTCCTTTGTAAGGAAAGAGAACCCTTATGATGTAAAATTACAACTTAACTCTTGAACATGAAGAAAACTGGACTGAATTATGAACTGAAATCTCTAAATGTGAGCATCTCTTTAAATTAGATTTACTCTATTACTATTTGTTACTATGAAGTAGAGCAGAAATATTCTGAATAATTTTTACCCCTCAGGAAGTTTATTTTTGTTAAGCTTAGATCTTAAGACTGCCCATTCTAGAGCTGTATGCTACACAGAGGATGGGTCTAGATTTCAATGACCACAAAATAATGAGGCAGGAGGATCAGAAATTCGAGGCTAGCCTCAGCAGCTCAGCTGCAAAACCCTGTCTCAGAATAAGAAATAAAACAGGCTGGGGATCTAGCTTGGTGGTAAAGTACCCCTGGGATCAATCCCTAGCACTAAAAATAAACAAAATAAATAATGCAAAATGAGTACAAGAACTTTATCAAATCCCTTAAGATGACATATGTGCCTGTTCTTAAAATTTACTGACCCAACACCTGATACACGCAGGTTACCCAAGCAAATCAGAGAAGCTCTGGAGCATGGAAAAGATGAAAACCTACTTCTGTCTCATTAGGACTCTCCAGCCCACACTGTCTGATGCCAGTAATCAAGTGCTGCTCCAATACTACCAGAGGCAAAGGCAGAGTGATTCACGGAACGCTGCCCGGACAACCATCCGCCTGTTGGAAAGTTTGATTCGACTGGCAGAAGGTTTATTTCTTTCAATGATACTTTCCTTGAGTTCCTACTGTGTGCAAGGCATGTAGCTTGGCAATCTGTAGTTGAGGATGAATAAGAATAATCCCTACTGTAATGTGCTCACAGTTACTTAAGTAAAGGCTCCGAGCCCTGAGACTTCTGCTCATCAGAGGACAGACAATAGGTGTCAAATGGAATGTAGTATCATTAAGAAATAACTTGGAATCTTTGTGATATCTTAAGACATCCCATTACTCAAGATACCACTCATTTAGAAAGCCTGATTATGTTTTCTCTGCTTTGTTAGCATTTTTAGTGGGATAGTTACTTGTTTGGAATTGTTTCCCACATAGCAGCTATGGCTCCTGCTGAGTGTTTGTCAGTCGTGACCCATCCCTCTTGTTAAAACAACCAACTCAACAAAGCTAGCCCTGTCCTTTTCCTAAGGCATAAGATGTAACATGTACACATAAAGCTAAGGTACATCTCAACCTTTTACATTTTAGCCTGTGTTTAAATAATTTAAAAAAAAACTTCACATGAGCTTAATGTATCATAGGATAAAATAATATAAGCTTAATAAAGGTACTACAAAACAAATGGACCTCATTTTTTCCCCTAAGTATTTATGTCTGATACTAGGGCAAGAAATACCCAGAATTCAAACTTGCTAGTTCAGTACTTTTGAAAAAATCATAAATAATGGATTTAAAAAAAAAAGCCAGAGATGAGAAATGAGCTTTAATTCTATGTACTTCTATAATGGATTTAAAGTTGCTAAGTATTAAATACATATTTCTATAGCTCTTTTCTTTTTTCTTTTTTTTTTAAGAGAGAGGGACAGTGAGAGAAAGAAATAACTTTTGTTTTTTTTCCACAAGGCCTTCGTTGCTCCAACACTTAGTTGTGTAAGTGGTGCTGGGGTTTGAACCAGGTCCTCGTGCTTGCCAGGCAAGCGCTGAAACCTCTAAGCCACCACTCCAGCCCCTATAGCACTTTTCTTTACTGTCCAGAGTACTTTCTCATATAAGTAAACAAAATTGCCAGGGGTACATAGAAGCATCAGGTCCATTATTAAAGAAACAACCATAAAGCTAGTTGAAGGTAGACTTTTGTGCTTATTTTAGTAAAATTAATTTTTTATAGTAGTTCATTCATGAAGCACATTTTATTTATTTATTTATTTATTTTGCAGAGGGCAGGTGCATTGGGTAGACAATTACATATATCATCTTAAATATTCCTAAGAAACAAATGCATTTTATTTTCTTAGCTCATGCTCGCCTGATGTTTCGAGATACCGTGACTCTGGAAGATGCTATTACTGTGGTGTCAGTAATGGAGTCCTCAATGCAGGTGAGGATATTTTGTGTTCTCTAATATGTACCTAATTGTAAGCTTTCTTTTTAAAAAGAGTTATTAAAATGACCTAGTAATTTGTGGAAAAATACCCATTGGTGGTCATTTAAAATGAAGGGGGAAATGTCATGAAGCCCTTTTCTGCATCACTGGCATTGCTTTTGCCAATTGGTGGAATGTAACATGTCTCAGTTCTTTTTCTCCTCAGCACACCTGAGGGATGTTCATGGTCTCGCTAGTGACAGTGTCAGTTCCTAAAGCAATAATTGCCACCCAGAACTGGGAAAGGGAACTGTGTTAATTAAAAATTCCTAGGTGATTCTGATATCTAAGCGGGGGGGGGGGTGTTTTGCACTGGTCTTAGACACCTGGGAACAGAGGAGTCTGATGGGACCTTGCTGATATGCTGGATGGCCTGGTGACTCTGGTATTTTCTCACCCCTTAGGGAGGTGCACTGCTGGGAGGTGTGAATGCTCTCCACACTTCATTTCCTGAAAATCCTCAGGCACAGTACCAGAGGCAGTGTGAACTGATTCTGGAAAAGCTGGAGCTACAGAACCTCTTAAGTGAAGAACTTGGAAGACTGGAAAGGTAAGGAAATCCAAGAAAGACCTATATTGGAAAATCCTTCTCTGGCATTTAGTGAAACAGGAAATGTAAACTGAGTAAAATCTATCTATACTATCTGTAGGGCATTGTCAGTTATCTATTGCTGTATAATCAACAACCCCATACTGAGTGGTTTAAAAAATATATACCATTTTAATGCTAACTTTCTGGGACTCAGAAGCTCAGGCAGGCTCAGAGGAGATGGCTTGTCTGCTCCATGTTGTGTCAGCTGGGGTGACAATTTAGAAACTTAGCTTTCTCATGACTTGTGAAAAATGTGGCCAACAGACATGGAGGACACATGGAAAGGAACATGTTACACAAATCAGTCAAAACATGGACTCTGCCTGAAGAAATTTGGTTAGAAGGTTAAGGTTTGCCTGTTTCCTAAATACATAGGCTTCTGAAAAACTAGGCATTGAGTCTGTACCTGCAAAACAGGAGTGAGGAATGGCAATATTGTTCATCCAGGCATCTTCATGATAGTATGCGCAGCTTAATAATTGACCTGCACCTAATAAATGGAGTACATGTGGAGGTGGGGCAACTGCAGAAGGAGAATTTGGGGACCACAATGGGATAGTTGACTATGTTAAGTAAAACTTTGAGAATTCTTTTCCTGATGTTTCTATCTCATTTGCTTCCTTTCTTCTCTCAGCAGCATTCTCTTTTTTATTTATAAAACCTTGGCAGAGCCCTCCTGGAGAAGTAAGGAGTCAGAGGACTGGCTTTATTCTACTAGTACCCAGGTGCCTGTCTGTAGATAACTTGCAGTTGGTATGAAATCAGCCCCCTTTTCTTTTGGCCTTACAACTCTTCTTCTGATCCGGTAGCATGGTGCAAACACAAGTTACTCTGTTGGGTGGTTTACAGTCAGATTTAGCCAGTTGTTCCAAGCCTATCTTGGGCATGGCTACTCATTAGACCTGTCCAGGCTACCAGAAACTGACAAATGATGAACTCAGGAAAGGAGAATCAGTGTTGTGTTATAAAACCAGCAGTTGGGTTTGCCAAATTCAAAATGACTCTCCTGTGGTCACATCTGACAATCTAAAAGATAAGATTCTGCCATTAAAAATATTCTTTTTTACTGGTGTTTCTTTATAATGCAGAAGCATGTTCTGGTGTTGATCTTCAAAGCAACAAAACCAGATGTCATATTCTGAAAGTAAAGTAAATTACTTTCAAAACCTAGTTTGAAGCTATTCTTATCAAGTGAGAAAAATAACAACTAGCATATAGGTTTTACCCTTTAGGAAAGAGTTCATTATTCCTTACAGAAATCACATTCAATAAAATCACTGATATTTTGGTCATACTTTCCAGAAAGTGCTTTACCAGGAGCAGCCTGCTTCAAATAATGACATTCTGGTAATCACATTCCAGAAATCAGAAAGCAGAGGGCTCAAAGATGTTATCTTATAGGAAAATACATTAAAACTGCAGAAACTTTGTGTGTGAGAGAGTTTAATTCCTAAGTAAGAATGAGATAAGAAAAAAATATGGCAAAATCATCCTACTCCTAAAATTTTTCATCATTTAGCATAACATCATAGGGCTTTAATAATTATGAGTATTCTTAACCCCTGTTTGACACTGAAACATGTGCTAAATAGCAGTAATTTTGAAAGCTACTTGCTTTTTTATTATAACTCAAAATGAACATGGATTTGCTTATTAATATTTCCAAATTTACTGTGAATGATTATAATTCAGTATTTTCTTAAAATAATTTTTGAGTTTTTTTCTGATTATAAAAATAATATATATTCTTAGGGTATTTTGAAAATTATCAGTAATTAACTAATAAGAAAGCAAAAATCACATGTAATCTTATTTGCCAGAGATATTTATACTATTAACATTTTAATGTGTATAAATATATTCAAATTTATATTTCCTTCTACTCTTTTCACCGTGATTTCACATGAATTCTAGAATACTTTTCTCATCTTCTTTTGGGCATAATTTATTTTCAGATTTAATACATAGAAACAGGGTTATATCACACTTTATATTGAGAAGACATTTCTAGGTTGTTAAGGGCTTTCTAAATGACCTGCTTTGGGGTACTACAGTCCCTGTTAGAAGTTCAGTTTCTATTATGTCCAGTATTTAGAATGAGTATCAATGAACAGATCTTTCAGAGAGGGTAGGCTTTATCTCTGTATCAGATTGATAGAGAACAGCTGCTCAGATTCTGTGTTGAAGCTTGGCTAGGCTTTGCAGGAAAGGGTGTCACAATCCCTGTGGTTGTCTGCCAAGAACATGAATATTCAGGGGGCAGTGGCAATGCTAGCCCAGAGATGTCACAGACTCTTCATTCCTGGGGAAAGTTACTTTCAGATGCACTAAAATTCAGTACCTTGGTTGGGTAAAGAGATGTGAAATCATAAACTCCAGTCTTTTACTTTGTTTCTGATCTGCAGTACTGGCTACCAAACAACCAGAATGGCAACTTACTAGGTCAGCAGTCATCTACCATGCAGAATGTCAACATTTTGCACAACAGATAAGACTGAATACTTTACAGTGAACTCCAAACAATCTTAAATGAATTAAATAGACTTTCAAAGAGATCTAAAACTGTAGATAAACCTCTGATTCATTTTCTTAATTTTACTTCAATTTTAGGTAAAATTAGAATGCTATCACAGCACTAAATTCTATATTGATTTTTTTCAAAGGTGGAATTTCCTTTCAGTGCTTTAAGAAGCTGTACTTGGGGGCTGGAGCAGTGGCTCAGCGGTTACTTGCCTGGCATGTGTGAGGATCCAGATTCGAACCCCGGGACTACATGCACAGCTGGGTGTTGGGGCAGCAAAGGCCAGATGAAAAACTAAATGGAGCTGATTCTTTCTATTTCTCACTGTCCCTCTCTTTAAAAAAAAAATAAAAATAAAAAAAGGAAGAAGCTATACTTGATATTAACCCTGGAATTATGTTGGACTTAACCTTTTCAGATGACATATCACAGACTAAAGAAATGAAAAAATTAGATTCTTTTACCTTTAATACATATTTTCCTATTTGTCTCTGCCCCAGGTTACAGAATGAAAGTGTGTGCCAATCCCAGCCACAGGTGATGGAGGCAGAGACTATTCCTGGGTCCTCAGGAAATGATCCAGGGGAAGAAGAGCCAAAGTTCAGAACTTCAACACAGCAGGAACTAAATTGTAACCCACACATCTCCTCTCTTGGAGACAGTCCCAGGAGAGGTCCACTTCCAGATCCCCCTCCCCACCTGAGGTCTAATAGATCAACAAGTAAAAGACATTCAGCTGAACACAAAAACAGCAGAGACGACAGTTTGGACTGGTTTGACTTTATGGCATCAAATAAGATGGAACCTAAAAATACTGTTCTCATGTCTCCTGGCCCCAATGCAACGGAGAAAAATATGACTTCAAAAATCTCTAACAACAAATCTCAAGGTAAGGAAAAGAGTGGGCCAGGTCAAAGCAGCAAATTAGAAGCTGTGCAGCTTCCATCACCCAGAGTGACAGATGCGCCACTGAGACCAGGCAGTGTGGAGGGAAAAAAGACCAAAAGGAGAGCACTAGCATCTGAAGTGGCAGTCCCCACTGATGTGTCTGACTCAATACTGACTCATCATGTCCCCAGCAAGCTGCACAGACTGCGCAAGGACAAGGCCCAGGAGTTATGCAGAAATACGACCAGGGCACCATCACAGACCACAGTCCCTTCTGCTCCTCAGTCCATCCCTGCAAATGACCCAGAAAGAAGTTCAGAAATATCTAGAGGAAAAAGACTAATATCCCTTGCCCAGGAGGAAGAGCCCAAGCTTGAAAGTGTTAACACGCCAGGTCTCCCAGTGGCCAAACTGGCAAAATTTACTTTCAAACAGAAGTCGAAACTGATCCACTCCTCTGAAGAAACTAGTCATGCTTCTCCTGGCACAAGTAAAATATCACTTCGTAGTCCTAAACTTCTCCGACATAGAATAAAAAGAGAAGCAGCTATGCCTATGAAGGGTCCAGAAAAGCTGACCTCTACCTCAGGAAACAGAAGCTTCAATCAGCAACAGGGTAAGACAAAGGCACTGTTACAACAGCCACCAGAGAAAAATGGATCAAGAGGGGAGAGGGAATGTAGCTCTGAAAAGAGGGTTATTCAGCCTGAGTTGGAGCTTGGGAACAAGACTGGGCATTCTCATCTAACTCATGAGACAGACAGAAAGGAAGAGGTTTCATGCAGTAATAAAAGCAGCAAGGTTCATGCTGGCACGTTGGCCAAATTGGCAAACTTCTCTTTTACTTCCCTGCTGGAATCTAAATCAGAGTCCCCTCCTCCTCTTGAAAGGAAGAACTGGGGTGAGAGAGGCCCCACACCTCCTCCAACCACAGCTCCAGTGCTCAACAGTAAAAGGAAATCTTTTCAGCTGCAGGATTCCACAGAGAAGCTAATTCTTTCCAAAAATTCTCTCTTCACTTTATCAGAACTAGAAGAGGAAACATTAGATTTTGACTGGGATGAAGAGATGAGAAAAAAGCCATAATTATGGAAAGCTTTCTGGTCAAATTAATCTTCCCCAACTCAATATATTCAGGATATCAGTGTTGTACTATTGTCCATATTGAATACATTTGTCTAATTAATTTGGATCAGAGTGATAACAGCACTTAAGATGCATGGATTATGCTTAATTTTGCAAATGGAGTATGTGTATTCCCAAAGATATTTTTGGTTTTTCTATCAGTTTTTTTTAAGGGGAGGAGCTCATTCCTAAAACCCTTCTT
Organism: Aplodontia rufa; assembly: GCA_004027875.1. Lineage (NCBI taxonomy): Eukaryota > Metazoa > Chordata > Mammalia > Rodentia > Aplodontiidae > Aplodontia > Aplodontia rufa. The sequence continues at coordinate 24,081 of PVKS010019590.1, forward strand.
TCCAGGAAAAAAAATAATGCCAAGAAGGAGGCACTCATATGTCCAACAAGGCAGATAAACTCTTTTTCTACTTTTTATTTTGTATTTTCACCTAGAATGTGCTAAGTGAATATTTATTATCACTTGGAATTATTTGCCAAAATCATATTTTTCTAATATTATTTTTGTGTTTATTCTCATGCACAAGATTAAATGTGACTCATGCTTTTCTCTGAGAGGTACCCTTGCGATTTCATAGTATTCCCAAATATCTGGCAGCTAATCAAATAGTAGCTTTCTGAAGTACAGACCTTTTGAGTTTTTCATTTTGTCTTGAGCCAATGTTTTGTGCCTCAGATTCTTTTTTCGTTTCAGGGACCTACCTTCCACACAAGTTAAATCATGTGGTTAGTAGAAGAGAGTGTATGTACCATAGTCTCAGATATACATCATGTCACATATACCCAAGTGGTTAATACGGAAATATGATTCCTGCCAAGCTATGATTCATTTGTCTTTAAAATGAAGCAAATGATTATGTTTGACAGGAATAGATAACTCAAACTGTTTTTCTGTGTGCATTTAGATCACTTCCTTTGGATTCTATCAGGAGTCCTTAGGATTCCTTAACTACAGTCTTTCTGTTCTGAATTATGCATTTATGCCATAATGATTGATTGTTTAATTGTTTGAAGAACTTTGGAGCATGAAAATTACTCAAAATTATATGTACTTTGCTTGGCTTTTACTTCATTAAATTCATTTAAAGAAAGCAAAATTGGGAAATAGTTTTTTCTTAAGCATTTAAACATTAATTCCAAAATTTACTAATTCAATTTTAAACTATGAGTACAAATTCAGTATAAGTAAGTCTTGAAAAATCTTAAACAGCTGATAAAAGACATACATAAGCAGTGATCATAAAATTTGTGATTACATATTTACTTACACCTGTTCTAAAACATCAAATCTATGCTTTAAGTAATTTATGATTTCTTGGTTAATGACTTCCCAGTATAGTACAATTCTTAATCTAATATAGTCTTAATCTTTCAATATTCTTTCTATCCTGGGTTTCAGTATTCATACTGTAACAAAAGGAAAAAGAATGGATTTGGGTTTTTGACCAGCTGAGTCTAGTCTGAATATGTCTGTTGTGTAGATGAGGGTAATTCAAACCTGAGCCACAGTGTGGAGCTGACTTTTTTATCTTTGAAACTTGGTATCTTTTGTAATAATGATGCCTTATATTTTACATGACTGTCAGAACCTAACCTATGGGCTTGTTGTTACAGTATTTTCATCTGTTGTTATCATCATTTAAAATGTTTCTATTCTTTATTAGGAATCTTGATTTTTTTTTTTAAGAGAGAAGGACAGTGAGAGAGAGAGATACAGAGACAGAATCAATTTTTTATTGACTTTTTCACATGGCTTTTGTTGCTCTGACACTTAGTTGTATATGTGGGTGCTGGGATTTGAACCCGTGTTCTCGCGCATGCCCGGCAAGTGCTATAACCACCAACCCAGCACTCTAGCCCCAGAGTCTTGATTTTTGAAGTTTCATTTCTTAGTATTAAGAAATTTAATTTTCATAGTTTTTTTCTATTTAACTTGTCAAGAACATTGAGTAATTTGTATTTTAAAATAGAGTTTAGTTATATCACTTCCTTGATATTGTTTCTGACCACCCAGGCCTGTCTGTATGTTTTTATTTTTGCCCATCATATATTCTGTTACTTGTATTATGCTAATAAAATCCTATTATTCAATTTTAGTACCTATTGCCAGGATCATCCAGCCAAATTACAGTTTATTCCTGCTTATTCTTTGGTGCATACCCAGATAGAAATAACTACACATGTCATAATTATAAACAGACAAAATTATTAGCAACAAGAAATACTCAGTGTAAACACTCACCTACTTACTAAAAAATTAAATTCATAACATTGCCTGCTCTTGACTTGTGGTCACCTTTCCGTGGTTGTATTTGACTCACAGTCTCACAGCTTGCTTAGTGATCCCTTTATTCTGACTCCAGTGTTCCCTTTAGCACCCTAGAATTTCTGAAATCACCCATGGTGTCTGAAAACAATAGGATCGTCCAGACCTGCTTTTATTTTTTCCTTCTCAGGGTTGCAGAATCAGCCAGTCCTAAGGTAGTTCTAGTTTCTTTAGAGGTCAGTGGTTTTAGAAACCAAATTCTGGGTCTTAGGGATGCACAGGAGAGTCACCAGTGAGCAAAGGTTCTACCACTGCTATTGAGTCATTCTTAGTGGTTTCAGAACTGGAAAATGTTTTAATATGTTGAAGTCACATTTTATCTTGCTGTGCCCTATCTTTCTTACAGCATGTGATTGTACAACTAACATTCTGTCTTATATGGTCTTTGATGTGTATATCAAGCAAGCACATAGGTGGGGAAATATGTACAATCTAAAAGATCATATTTGTAGTCAATAAGAAAGGTATAAAAATTAACCTTTAATTCTCAATCATCATGTCAAAATATTTTATCACAGGCTATTGGATTCCTTGATATCATTTTAATAATGTTAAAATTATTTAAACACAATACTATACTTAATTTTTTGGGAGAGAAAACTTAATAAACTTTAAATTCTACTATAGATATATAAAAATTGAATTTTCTGACCCTGTGGAAGATTAATCTTTAGAGTATACTTACCCTTAATTTATGACAGGAATTTTATTATTATAATTTTCAGTGTTCTTTAGAGACACAGGTGAACCAAGCATATTATTCTGATATCATTAACCTAGCTTTTTCTGAAGACATACCAAAATTTTATAATAAAGACCAATTTATGGTTAACAAATTTTAATTCTAACATATCTACATATTCTTTTTTATTAAAATTTATTTTTTTCTAGAGCCATATATGTTCTTAAGTAAGTTGTTACTTCCAAAGAACAAAGACAGGTTAATAATGACTTCAAATCTACATGGTTTTTATGTGCACTTGATTTTGATCTCTTCCCCAATACTAAACCACCTAATTGGTGGAATCGCCTGGGAGACCAATGCTAGAGAAAATCTTAGGTCAATCACAAGGAAGATGCTGGGAGCTCGACTTTAGCCAGGCCACAGCATTGGAGAGTTGAGAACCAACCTGCTCTGGCATTGAGGTTTCTAGGGACTACCCAGGACCTTCTGAGCCTTTCAGATGTAATTTATTAAGCAACTTAGTTCCAAGCCTAACAACATTATTGTGTGGGAGGGGAGGCTGGTGCCGGTTACTCAGTGTTCAGAATAATATCTTCCACATCTGCTTTCCATATTAACATTCAAGGGGAATAAAGGGCTCCTGTCTCATCTTAGTACTCTCTCCAATTTGGATTTTGCTATCTGACCCATCTTATGTGCAGCATAGCCTCCCAGGTATATGGGAAACCATCACCCACACAGATTCTCTTTACTGTCACTCAGAACATACACAGGAAGTGGTGGTAACTGCCCTATGACACACTCTGAAGTTTTCTTATATAAGTTCCACAGACCCTTCTTCTTAAAGGCTTAAAAATTCATCTAAGGGGTCTGGAGCAGTGGCTCAGCAGTTACAGTGCTTGCCTGGCATGCCTGAGTACACAAGTTCAAACCCCAGCACCATGTACACAACGAAATGTTTGAGCAACGAAAGCCACATGAAAAACTAAATAAAATTAATTCTCTCTCTCTCTTACTGTCCCTCTCTTTTAAAAAAAATGCATCTAAGGATAATTGTAAAAGTGTACTTTGTTGAACTAGATGTAAAATTGTTGATGTGTCTGTGTTAATACTCTAGTGTGAGATATAGTCCAAGGAAGAAAACACACACACACACACGTACTTACACTGGGCCTGATCTTACCAAAAAGTAGGGACCAAATTATTTATCTTATGAATACAAATTATTTTTCAGCCAATTTTCATGTTTGGTTGAAACCTTTATGTTATAGCATAGTTGAGCCACCAGAAAGCAAGTAAGTTTATCAGGTATATTTTAATGTAGGTAAAAATGTGGTTTAATTTTTCACAATAAACTGAACCAGTGTTGAAATATTGCTTGATATTTCAGATCTAACTTCCAGTACCCACTGATACCTGAGGGAGACCATGTATTATAGCAAAATTGGGAATCAGGTGACTTGGACTCTAGAATCAGCCAGCTGTGACCTTGTCATGGTTAATGATTTTATCCACAAAAGCAGAGGATCAGGCCTGAGTCAGGTATTGTTGAGTTAAAAAAAGGCCAACCTCAGAGGCTAGCTGAAATAAAAGTAAGTGTGCCGTAAAGATATAGCAAGGAGTCTCATTAAGGATAGGAAAATCTAACCAGGTATATACATGGCTGTGGAGCCAGAAAATCAAGACTGAAGGTCTTCCCTTCCCTCTGTCACTCCTAGGTCCTCAGGGTGCCTCCTCACTGCTTCTCAGTGAATGGGCTGGTTTCTTGCCTCCTGGCAAGTCTGCTTTTTGTGCTCAAGGCTTATCCATTCCAGGTTCCTATAGCTTTTTTATTAAATTCTGAGTTTTTTTTTTTATTTTTTACGTTTTAGAGAGAGGGAGAGAGAGAATCAGTTATATTTAGTTTTTCGTATGGCTTTTTTTGCTCCAAAACTCTGTTGTGTACTTGGTGCTGGGATTTGAACCCTGGTCCTCATGTGTGCCCGGCAAGCACCATTACTGCTGAGCCACCACTGTAGCCCCCAGGTCCCTGTAGTTTTTGATCGATCTGCTTTGGTGCCTGATCCAGCTCTCTGACTTTTCCAAATGAATCCCCATCTTCGTCACATTCCTGCTCAGTGCTTTTTATTTCCAGGTCTTGATTTGTTTACCTTGATTCAAAAAGGAGGGCAGGGATGTGGATGGCCACCTGACATAAACCCAGCAGCCTGGGCTGTAGGTGGAGGACTCTCTCAAATGGGAGGCATGGCTGGCCAGTCTACCACATCCCCTTTCTCCAAAGGGTTTTTGGCTCTAGGTTTATAATTCTATAAACTTTTCTGATTCTGTTCTAGTACCTGAGTTGAGAGAACATGTTTCTGAAGGCACTTGGATCATCTTTCCCAAGGGAACCATGTAAATTGCCTAGCTGACTGCAGTGAGGTGCTTTCCAGGGACTGTGAGCAGCTTTCGGCCATGTTGCAAGTGCAGATGAGGCTACAGACCACAGAGAGAGCTGTTTATTGCATGACTGTGTATCAAGCTTCTTCACTGCTCTGCCAAAGTTGCTCGTCACAATTACATCATTGCTGTTAAAAGTTCTTAGATGAAAGTCAAAATAGATGGGAATTTGTGAAGAATATTGCCCTGAAATACATTTAGGAATACTCTGCAATTAAGACACATTTTTTCCAGATTTTGAACTTCACAATTGCCAACAAAGCAGGGACTAAATCTACTTTGAGGAGAGGGAAATACCAAAGTGTCTTAATTAATTATTTTTTAGAATTATTCAGAAATAATAGTCCTAAATAATTTTAAATGGAGAAGTAATGCAAGTCATCTTTAATGATCGATTTTTATCATTATTGGCATATTAAACTCCTTTTAAAAATGGAGAACCTAAGACTGTCTTGAAGGATCTACTGTGTCTGAGATGATTTGCTGCCTCAGGGGTTGTGTGAGTGGGGGAAAGACACTATTTCCTGGGGCACTGTTTTTTTTTTTGTTGTTGTTAATATATTTATTAAACTATAGGTTAAAGAAAATTATCATAATCTTAGTAATTATAAAACTGGTCATTTTATAGAAATCTATATTTTATTACAAAGTTTTCTCATTTTTGTAAAAAAGGATTACAAAGATAGTTATTAAGTGTAACAAGATGTACCTCTATGAACTTAACATCAAATGCTATCTTCAGCAATGAATGAAATACTAAGGCAGTTTTTTTATTATTGATTTAATGGAGATCATGAGATCTGATGTTTATGTGTATATTACACAGAAAAAGTCCATAGTCACTGTCATATTTTAGTTCATTAAAATAAAGGAAATCTGAACCAGTGTTGAAATATCCTTTGGCAAGGATATTTACTATAAATTTTTAGAAAAAAGAAATATACATATTGAAAGAGGTAGAATTAGCATACTATAGTGATACCTGCATTCCAGTATTTATAGCAGTGCTGTTCATAATTTCTGAGTTATGGAACCAGTCTAGTTGCCTGTCAACAGACAAATTAATGAAATAAAATGTGGTACATACACAAAATGGAATTTTATTTAGCCATAAAGAATTAAATTATGTCATTTGCTGGTAAATGGATGGAAGTATAGAACATTATGGTAAGTGAAATAAGTCAGACTCAGAAAGTCAAGATCAAATGTATTCTCTTACATGTGGATGCTAAATAGAAATAAGAATTTTTGAAAAGGCTATTTCATGAATATAGGAGACCACTAGAGTAAAGAGTTTGACGGACAGGGAGGAGGGATTGAAAAGGGGAGGAATCACCGAATGAAATCAAGAAAATTATTGTGTGCTTGTATGAATATATAATGATGAATTCCATTTATAATTATTTTTTAAATTTTTATTAGATGTATATAGAGATACAATTGAGGGGAAAACATTATCAAACAATCAAGAACCAATGTATATATACTTAAGTTATCCAGGGCTAATGCCAAATCATGGATGTGGGGCACTGTTTTAGTCAGCTTTTTTGCCCCGTGACCAAAAGACCTAACAAGAACAATTTTAGAGGAGGAAAACTTTATTTGGCGCTCGTAGTTTCAAAAAGCTGATTCCATTGCTTGGGGCCCAAAACATCGTGGTGGAAGGGCATAGTGGAGGAAAGCAGCTCAGGACATGACACTCAGGAAGCAGAGTTCTGATCACCAAGGACAAAGTATAAATCCCAAAGGCTCCAGCCTCACCTTTCCTACCTACAGTTACTACCCAGTTAATCCAGATCAGTGGATTAATCCGTTGATTAGTTTGCAACTCTCATTGTCTAATCATTTAACTCTGTACTGTCTTGCATTGTCTCACAGATGAACTTTTGGGGATACCTCATATATAAACCATAACAACCACACTAAATACGTAGTAAGACTCCTCATGCAGACCTAGCCATAAGAAGTAATAAAGTTTGAAAAAATTTAAGAATTTGTGTACATCATGCTCCATTCCTGCTGAGTGGAAGGAAAGGTGCCTGCCAGTCAGTCCAGTAGTTTTTATCCCAGTATCATTACTCCTTCATGAAGGCTACAAAAGCAATGAAATTCTATTACAAGTCCATGCATGTATATTGTAATAACTTTATAAAAAAACTGCTAAATTTCAATGACTTTCAAAGACACTTTGAGCCAAAATTAAATTCATAACAAATGAAATTTTTCTAAATTGTTTTTTATTAATTTGCCCCATGAAATTTTAATTACAATATGACAGCAATATTGATCATCATAACATCAATACTTAAAGTTCTCAAGGCATATTTAATACATGACAACACTTGATCTTTACAACACAGTATTCATAGTTCAGGTAATATCCTAGTGAGCGAAGAGCTCCAACAGTTAAGTGCTTTTTTTAAAAAAAAAATGACCATACTTTATCTGAATAAGATTTAGGTTCAGGAACATGTACCTCCCAAGTCTTATTGCACCATTAAAAATAATATCTATTGTTAAATAGAAAAAGTTATTTATTTTGTATGTGCTAATCATTCTCAACATTTTTCAGGTATTATTTAACATAGTAATCTATCACAGGTAATATTATCCTTATTTTGTACATTAGTGATTACATGTTAGATATTAAATGACTAAATTTACTGGTTAGAGATGTAATAGCTATGTCAATTTATGAAGTGAGAGATAAAAACAATTAGCTAAAAGAAGCTCCTCACTTCCACACTCTTCATCCACTTGCCACCACCATACATAACCTCTGCCAGGATCTGCACCACAGTTCTTGTGTTCTTTCTGTTATAGGACAGGACTATCTGTACTGTGTTCAAAGAAAACTCTTCCATGCCAGATCCCATCCTTTCTTGCCTGTGCCAGGAACTGCCTCTCGCAGTTTCTGTGTACTTCTGCTATATCAGTTTAATTCTCTCACCAACTTACAGAATCCTTGAATTTCTCTGTTCTTAATAAAATACAAAACACTTCTCTTGACCCTACTTGCCCCTTTAAGCAGAATTTTTTAAAAAAAGAGTTGCCTGTTCCCCAGCTCCAATTCTTGTCCCCTGAACACTCAAGTTAAGGTTTTTCCCCTCACCTCTGTGCCAAACTCTTCTTATCAGGGTCACCAGTGACCTTCAATGCTCCATTCAGTCCTTAACTTGATTTCTTACAGTTGATGACTTGACTCTCCCTAATTTCCTTGATGTGCCCTTGCTTTACAGGACTTAGTGCTGTGATTTTTCCTTATTAACCTCTTCTGATCTCAACTTTTCCTTCCTTACCTGATTTCTCATCTGCTATACTTTTAATGTTTGAGTGGTCCAGGACTCAATCTATTCCCATGATATTTGAATCTTAGAGCTCTTAATAGCCATCTATTAGCTGAAGTTTCCTTTCTTGAACTCCACACTCCTATATCCAACTCGTGTACAATATTTCTACATAAGTATTCGAAAGACATCTCAACTTCAACATCCCAAATTACATTCCTGATCTCCCAAAATACACTGTCTTCCAAGATTTTATCCATCTCAGCAAATAAAATGTAGCTTGGTCCTTTAGGTGCTTAGACCAAAAACTTTAGTCATCTTTGAAAATTTCTCTTGTACTTCATATCTAATCTATGAGCAAATCCTATGGAATATTTATTAAAAATCTATCCAGAATCTGATCATCTGATTGCTTCTCCCCACATTTGCTGCTAATACACCAGTCCATGCCACCGTTAACTTCTTTCGGAGCCACCAGCCCCCTGCTTGTCTAGAGGCTATTCTCAGCACAGAAATCAGAATGATCCTATTCATAGGTAAAGTCAGATCATGTTACTTCTTATCTCAAAACTTCCATGAGCTCATCTTACTTGGGATAAAAGCAAAATTCCTCACAGTAGTGATCTCTAAAGCACTACATGTCCGGCTGTCTTCTATCTCTTTGACATAGTACACCAGACTCTCTGATGTTCTCCCCTTGTCTGTAGAGACATGATCCAGCCTCAAGAGCCTTTTTTCTTGCTGTTTCATTTTGTTGAATGCTCTCCGCCTAAATGACCAAAGAATCCCACCCTCACATTCATCAAGACTGCAAAACTCATCAGTGAAGCCTGCTCTGACCTATTCAAAATTTCAAAACATCCTCCTTTTATCCAGTTTTCTAATCCAATGGCTTTTTTTCTTCATCTAACTTACTATAAAATTTATTTAGTTATCTTATTGTCTGTATCTCAGATGCTAACAAAAGGTGAGGGACATGGATGGTAGAGGAGACAGTTGATGAGTTAACAGTTCCTTCCCCTAGATCAGTTGAGGGTCCTAACACATTTGCCACACCTGCTGCCAGTGGCACTGCTAGTGACAGCTTGGGGCATTCCATGGGCATCTTCCAAGATCTGTGTGACTGTTGCAGGAGCCAAACAGATAAATTAAATTGCAGTTTGAAGAAGATCCTCTGTCTGCTTCCTTTAGGTCTTTAAAGGTGGAACTAATTTCTACCATTTGCCCTGAGATGCCTGTAATTTGCAGTCTTAAGGGAGCATTGGGGACAGCTTGTGACTTCTCCCCACTGTGCCAGCGCTTGCCCCTAAGACAGGAAACAAAGTGAACATGTGGATGTTCTACCAACTTCTGAGGCCAGAGACATGGCTACTGGGCAGGTCCCGGGACCAGCTAGATCCACAGTGAGGTGGGCCCATGACAGGAATAATCTGTGCATTACCTGGCCCAGGACACATCTGCTGTACATGGGGAGCATGTTTTTGTATCATGCTGAGTATCGTTGTCACTCAGACTTTGTATCCAGCGGTTCTCAAACTGTTGGTCTACTTCTTTTCCCTAGGGTGTAGTTACCCAAGTAAATACCCGTTGGTCCCTTTGGTGAAGGATTGGAGTAATCATTGTCATATAGAATTTCCGAAGTGTTGCAGAGTGGTTCCTCCTGAGGCCCAGGCCTTTCTTTCAACACTGGGCTCTGGGTGCCAAAATTGGATCAGGTACAGAAGCCAGTCACAGAATTTTGATCGATTATTGCTGCTGCCTTTGCCTTCTCATGAGCCTTTCTTTTCACTGTATCAATTAGTGCATCATTGTCACCTGGAGGCCTCGTTAAAACATGTATTTCTGGTCCTCACGCCCCAGATTTTCTACTTTAGTAGGCCTGGGCTGAGGACTAAGAATTGATGTTCTTAACAATTTCCTGGGTGTTGCTGATACAGCTGGTCAGGGACTACACTTTGAGAATCACCACTGTAGATTGAGTAATGTTGGCTGCCTCTATCTTGCCTCTAGGGACTCTGGCCATTTCCATAATTCTTGTGAGTCAGTTTCCCTTCCTGACCCTCTTGATTGCTGATTATTGAAATATTTTCTCTCGCCTTGTTTCTGACAGCTTTGTCTCCTGGCCTTGATTATTTTGGGATCTTTTTTTCTCCACTTTGGTTAGTTATGGCTGAAGGCTGCCCTAGAGGACCAAAAGTGATCTTGGGCTAAGGCTCTGTGTAGCTCAGGGAATTCTCTGGAGGGGAATTCAGCTGTGAGCTGTCAACTGCCTGCACCCTCAACAGTGGGGAAAATGGGTCTATTGGTCTTAAGTGGAAATGTGGACAGTGTACATCACCATCTACCATACATCTACCAGCATCTGCCTCAGGGATTAAACTAGAATGAGAAGAATAAGGTCTTTGATTTGAGCACACAATTTAGGCAAACCAAAAAAATTAGTTATCAAGATAAATATTTGATAGAATATTTTAAAAATAAAAATATGAAAAAAGCCACAGTGAACAGAATATCAAATTTTAAAATAAAGGTTAGTTTTAGGACATATTAGATACTTTACTGCATGTAAGAGATATGTAGATATTTATTTAACTTTCACAACAGTTCTCACAGATCACATTAACTGCTTTACAGATGAAAACAGGATCACAGGGGCTTATTTTTCATGGTCACACAGCTAACAAACATTGTAGTGGACAGAGAACTCTGACTTCAAAACCAGTGCTCCATGAACTCTTAGCAGGGAACTTTCCAGAAGAAACAACAGTTAGGTCATGCTCAGAGTCTCCAAACTCAAGTGTTCTTTGCTAATCTCCCATCCAGTCATCATTCACTTCCAAGACAGATGTCCTGATGGTCACCAGCTAGGGCAGTGCCCCCAGCTGAGGGTGGTTTCCTTTCCTCTACCTGATATCCTCCACAGCTCCTCCCCTAGGCCAAGGCAGTAGAGCCCTTATTGTCTTGGCCTTGGTTCATTATCTAAGAAACATGTGGTGACACTACTGCAGGGTGCTGACCCCAAGACACCAGGCAGGGCCATTCCCATGGCTTTGGGGTCTGGGGCATCCAGGTGGAACAGGTAGGGAATGATACCCATGGAGGATGGCAAGGACAGCCAGGCAAGACCTTCCTTTATATTTTTCACAAAATGTACTCAAATATTTTTTTCATGGTCAATTTTGCCTCACTTCAGAGCTGGGCCCTGGATCACCAGCCTGAAGGGGTTTTGTTTCTCTGTTTCCTGTGCTGCCTTGCCTTGAACAATGATAGCAGCCCTGGGAACCAAATCTGGGTCAGCCTATCCTTTCTGCTGCTTCGCACCACTAGGGGGCATGAAGTCCCTAAAAGAGGAAATGAGAAGACTGGGAATGCAAAGCAGGAGGCTCGCCCACGTTCAATCCATGAAAAAAGCATTTCTTCAAAAATCAGTCTCATTCGGGAGTGATCATATTGGAGACTGCCCCATCTTCCGAAGACTTAAAAAATGCATACCTAAAGAGAAGCACTGAGGCAGGACTTTGAAACCCCCTGAACGGTGGGGTCAGATCCATTTTAAAGAATCAACATTTAATAATACGATCCTTTGGGAGGTGGTGAGCAGTCACACTCCAAATCCACAAGGTTCTCAGAGGGAATTTGTTCGTTGGAAGCTTAAAAATAAAATCCCAGGGCTGGAGCAGTGGCTTGGCGCTTGCCTGGCATGCACAAGGACCTGGGCTCAAACCCAAGCACCACGTCGTGCACTGCAAAGTGTTGGAGAAACAAAAACCAGAAAATACATAAATGAAAATGACTCTCTCTTCCCCTCTTCCCCCCCTCCCTCCCTCTCTCCTTTAAATAAAAATCCCAGAATCCTACACAAGCAGTCCCTACATATTGGTGACATGTATTTTAACATCCTTACAGACATGATGGCAGGCAGAGCCACTGCTTGCTAGCTTTGTGACTGCCAGAACTTAAGCTTCTGATTGTCAACAAAAACAGCACGTTATCTCCTTTGTGAATGTTCACCACCAATGAGAAGTATTTATCAAGCACCTACTGTGTGCCAGGCACTGTGCTGGGCACTGGGATATGATGAACGGTAAGACAGACATGCTGGCCCTCTGGCTTTTCAACATTCCATCCTCGTGAGGACCGTACCAAGGTGGGAACATGTCCCATATGCCTGCACAGCCCCTGGAATGTCAAAGACACTTCACACACATTAATTCTTTTTCTTCAACTTACTTCCTCCTTGTCTCTTCTACCTGAAAAATATGGTATAAGAGGACAGATTTAAGATACCCCGTGGCAAAATGGGTTTCTTGAAACACAGAAGAGATTTGTTCATACTTTATTTTTTAATTTGCCTTTATGTATCTGTTTGCCAGGCTGTGGTAGGCCTAGGGGATCTATAATGGATATTCCAGGCCACTGTGATATTGATTTCATAATTATACATAACAGTGGGATTTCTTATGCCACATTCATACATGCACATGATTGATCGATCTCATTCTTCAGTATCTTCTATTTCCTTCCTCTTCTCTCTCCCCCAATTCTCTTGCTCACTGTACTGATCCCCCTTCTGTCCTTACCATCATCATCATCATTATCATTTTAATTAGTGCATTTTACATAAAAGTGGGATTCATTATGGGATTTTCATTTCATGAACATGGCATAATTTGGTACATTTAATTCCTCAGTACTTCCATATACCCTCCTCCCTCTCGATCCACTTCCTCTACTGTGTTGATCTCTCTTCTATTTTGATGAGATCCCCTTCTTTATTCCTCCCCCCATATCTCTCTCTCCCCTCCCTCTCTACCTTCCACATATGAGAAAACATTCAGCCCTTGTCTTTCTGAGTCTCACTTATTTCACTTAGCATGATGTTCTCCAGTTTCATCCATTTACCAGTGAATGACATAATTTCATTTTTCTTTGTGACTGAGTAGAACTACATTGCAGATATATTCCACATTTTCTTTATCCATTCCTCTATTGGTAGACACCTGGGCTGGTTCCATAACTTTGCTGTTGTGAACTGTGCTCCTATAAACATTGGTATGTGTGTATCACTATGATGTGCTGATTTTAGTTCTTTTGGGATATCTAGGTCATATGGTGGATACGCTCCTAGTCTTTTGAGGAATCTTCATACTGCTTTCCAAAATAGTTGTATTAATATGCAGTCCCACCAACAATGTTTAAGTTCCCTTTCCCCCCACATCCTCATCACCAATTACTGTTATTTGTACTCTTGATGATTGCTTGCTGATTCTAACTGGAGTGAGATGAAATCTCAGTGTAGTTTTAATTTCATTTCCCTGATTTTAAGGATGCTGAACATATTTTTATATATGTGTTGCTATTTGTATTTCTTCTTTTGAGAAATGTCTGTTTAGATCATTTTCCCATTTATTGATTGTATAATTTATTTTTTTTGTTTTTTTTTTATTTTTTGAACAACCTTACACGATTTTAACAAAATAATATAAAATGTGTAAATATTCTGGATATTGCAATTATCTCCAGGAGATTTCTTCGCATTAATTATTTCTTTTTCTGTGCAGAAGTATTTTATGATACCCACCTTAT
>PVKS010019591.1:0-38323 GCA_004027875.1 Aplodontia rufa
AGGAAGGAGGAAGGGGTGGGGAGGGGAGGGGGAGGAAAAGGGAAGGGAGGGGGAGAAAAGCCTCTTCCTGAGTGGAGTGGGCTGTGTGTGACCTGTGTGAGGATGAACTTCACAGTCACAAGTGGTTGCTGGCTGCAGTACTGAGCTCTTTGTTGCAGGAGGCATCCAAGCTGCAAGATGCAAAGATTCTGGCATAGTTTTTCCTATTCATCCAAAAGTACCTGGGCCCATTATTCTTCCTTCGTGTTTCGTGGTGAGGTAGGGAGGGGCAGCCTTTCTTGACCTCTGAGGCTCCAGGGTCTGGGGCAGGCTATTTAGACCTCTCTCTGCCGGTGGCCCAACCGGAAGAGCTGGACTCATATGATCCTGTAGAGGGGTGCTCTGACCTCAGCCTTTATTGCAGTCCTGTCACTATCCTGCCATGTAGCCTTGGGCAAATCCTTTCCCTTCTGTGGGCCCTACTTTCCCTGAGTATAAAGTGCCAGAGTTAGAGGGTCTATGTGACCTCCAATGGCTGTAGACCTTCAGAAGTCACCTGTCATGCATCCATGTCAGACTCAGCCTCTCACTACCAGGTTCCCAGCCTGGCACTCAGTGCAATGCTAGTGAGTGACTGCACGAATGAACAAGTGACATCATCACACAAATGTCAGTGAGAATCCAGTGGTGCCTCATGCTTGGGTGTGGACCTCAGGGCTGCAAAGTGACATTGCACAGTCTTGGGGGCTCATTCCCCTTCTGAGTCATTGCGAGGTTGCATCTTTATTATGATGCATTTCTGGAAAACGGCAATGAAGGGGTTTGGACAAGCAGTGTCTCTGTATCTGTTTGGGGCAGACAGACATCTGAAGTCAAGGCAAAACAGAGTTCTCTGAGTTTTCAGGGACTTGGGGGAAGGAGACAATTTGGAAGATGCTCCTATTTACTACAGAAGTAAAGAAGGTGCTTCTGGAAACACCCATAAGAAAAAAGATGAAAGCAACATATTCATGTGAGCATGTACACACACATGCACGCACACACACACACACCCACACACACACACCCTAATCTGGACATATGATGTGTACCTGAGAAAATACTAAAGCAAAACTGATTTGGGTTCAGAGAGATTTGATTTTATGCTAAACAAATTTCATCAGGATTTTCATATGAAGAGTCTTTTCCTCCCCAAATGTGCCCTGCCTGGCTGCATTTTAATGTGGTCAAATCCAATCTCAGTTCTCTGCAGGCCCCCTGACTAGGTTCTCAGGTCTGCCTACTGGCTGCGGGCCGAGCTTGGGGGAGGCAGTTATTGTGACTTCCAAGGGACTGAGCTTGTCTCCCTGGAGCTAGGGGTATGAAGGTAAGCAGCAGTGTGAAGCAGGAGATTGTGGCCCCACTGGAGGATGGTCCTATAGACCTCTGGGTTCCACCAGGGCCCCTGGCCAAGCACCAACTTTCCCTGCCTCTAAGGGGTCCAGGGAGAAGGGTGACCAGACTTAAACACGATATAAGATAACATGTTCAATTTGAGTTTTCCCATGAACAATGAGTATTACGTCAGTGTGTGTGTGTAAGGGAGGTCAGGCCTGTCCAGATGGAGAAGTGGACAAAGCCTGAGCCTTAGCATCTTCACTGGGTGAAGCCATCTCTGGTAAGAACTCCAGTGCCCACCCTGATGCCAGTCCTGTGCCTTCATAGCCACATTTGAGAGCCCTGCTCTCCCTGGTGCCCTTTAGAGAGAGAGATCAGGTGGCCCCTCCCTGGCCTTAGGGAGGACGTGCAGAACTTGGGGAGGCCAGAGTGAGCATTCTGTGACACATGGGTGCTAAGCTGCATTTATGTAGAAGTAACCAGAGTTGACACTTCCTGGGGCACAGCAGCTATAGCACTGCTCCTAGGAGGGAGCAGGGTGGGAGTTGAGGTTGGTATCGCTATTATTAGGAAGTTTTCATGGAAGGCGTCTCAGCTGGGTGCTGGTCATAATGGCAACTCCTCCTCATCCCCATCCTGTCGCTGTCTGTTTTGCAGTTCCTCCAGAAGGGACACCTGAGCCCACACTGCCCAGGACCATGGTGTTAGGCTGGCTGGGGGCCGTGGCTTCAGTCAAGACAGCTGGCTAAGGGGCGGGGCACAGGGCAGCTTGCCTGGGAAAGGAACAGCCAATCAAGATGCTGGCAGACAAGTTCCAATGGATTGATGGATCCATCAGCCAATCTCTGAAAGGCCAACCCCCATCAACCCCTCCCATTTAACCAATAAAACCAGCTGCCTGGCGAAGGTCCAGCGCCGTTTTCCATGTGTGCCATTTTCCCTGCACACCGTTTCTGCTGCTGGTTGTCACATCTCATGCCTGCCCTCATTATGGTGGTGCAGGTGAATTTGGCCCGGGAGCAGCAAATCCCAATAAACATCTCCATCTGAATTTACACCTGTGCCATTCTTCTTTTTTCTTATTTTTACACATGGCATCTGCTTTACAGTGGTAGATTCAGATTCTGTGGGGCAGGGAACCTGAGAGTCAGACTTCCACCCCAGGTTATTTCCGTGAGCCCCCCAGCTGCAGCCTCAGGCCACTGGGCAAGCAAGCCTGCTAACTCCATGCCTCTCACCAGCCCTGCCTTCTTTGACACACGGGTCCCAGAACAAAAACTGGTGTAGCAAGAAAAAATACTGGTGAACAAATGAATAAGTGATAAGTTGAAAGTTTGCATCACACTGGGGACAGAGAAATCTGTTGTGTGTTCCATCTCCTATCATTTTATTATTTTATTATAAAAAACATTAATCTCATTACAAATCTCAAGGTGGACGCCAGAATACCATTTTACAAATACAAAAACTGGGGATAATACGTCAGTACAAACAAAGGATAAGTCTATCGGTAGCCCTTCTACTGTGTTTGTTTACACTGATGTTTTAGCCCCAGAACACCAGCAAGAAAACTCAACCTCTTCTCCCATTATCTGCATGATAATGGGGTAAACAAAAGGCAAGAAAGGCAAGAGGGGGCTTGTTGAATAGTTGAACCAAAGACAGCTTTTCAGCTGGCAGACCTTTCAACCCCAGGGTTATCCAGATAAATGCTATAAGTTGTGTTTTGAAAAATGACAACCAGCCCAGTCCTGATATTTATGATATGCTTCTTGCCCTTCCTGGGGAGTGGTGCTCTCTGATCTTAAATTTATGGTCTTATGGTGCAGTCCCAGACCGACTAGGGGATTGCAAATGGGCCATCTGCTAATAGTATATGCAGCCGGTGTTCAGGAGGTGGCGTGATCCTTGGCCATGGGGTCAGACTAGAGCCCTCCCCGCCCAGGGAGGGAGTGCTCTGAAACTAAGAAGTGTCTCCTCCTCCATTTTCCCCTTTGCAAAGACCTCAAAGTTTATAGATAAATTTGCATGTCCTAGCTATTGTCTCTCATTATCTTTGACATGACTCTATACCACCTATACTTTCTTGATATTTATCTTTAAAATGACTCACTGCCTCCTAAAGGCCAAATGACCTGGGGCCATAAAACATCAAGTTCATTTTTCTGCTATACCTGGGCTAAATTGGATGGGGACACTCATCTGGACCTCTGCCGGACTTGAGGAAGTATGGGGAGGATTTGTGTCCTCACTTGGCTCCTAGAAGGAAGACCTCTGGAAGGGGAATCAAAGGGGTTTAGTGTCCCTGAATCCCTCTGCAGCCACCTGAGTTTGATTTTATTAAAGAAGCAGGTGAGTTTCCTTTCCAGGAGTTCTAAAAGTCTTCAGGTGGGAGGAGTCATTAGAATAAGCCCTTTGATGCTCAAGGGCTGACCCTAGGGTGGCCCATGCACTAGAGGATACTGAAATTTGTCAGGGGGATATATGTAACTACCCCACCCGCCATGCATTTTCAGAACACAATTTCTATAGCGTGCAGATCTCCCCAAGATGAGTGACACCTCAAGATCGGCATGTGGCGCTTGATCTCTGTGTAAGGCCAGGTCCTGGGAGGAGATTGCCAAGCCTGGCTGGGACCCAGCACCTGCTGTGGCTGCAGAGATGGGGCAGGCCTGCCCAGCCAGACTTCCCTACACCTGCTCTGAGCAGCATTCATGGCCACATCCTGTGGTTTAGAAATGGAGACTGGACCTGCTTAGTAGTGGTCACTTACTCCCCATGGCTTTCCTGCCTTTCTAAGGATGGAGATAAAAATATCTGAGTGGAAAAGAGTGTTAATCTTAAACTCAAGAATTCTTGCATTTGGAAAACAGTTGCTTTAATAAAAATAGACAATACGACAGTTTGCATTAGTTTCCAGCAATCAATCCCATGTTTTTCAGGGCAATAAGGCTTTGATAAGGTGAGTCCTGCCATCTCATGTGTAGCTTGTCGCCATCAGCTCAGTTTCCAGCATGAATGTGTGTTCATATCCTTTTTATAGAAGTCCCATGGGCCACAGAAGAAATGGTTTGGGGTGCAGGGCACCGATTTCCAGAGGGCTCTTTATTGAGAACCCTGAGGACAGGAGGCCCTGGAAGCTCCCTTTGGGTACAGAGCCCAGGCCCTGCATCACATTGGCTGCCTTCCATCCGGCGCTGCTTCCATCTGGCGTGTCTTTCCTCTTACCCTTCTGCAGACCAGCAGAATATTCTCCCCTTCTCATCGCCAACCAGCAGCTTGGTCTGGTTTCTTGGGAAGAGAAAGAAAAGACAAGAACGTTGGAACCCAACCTGTGATTATGGTGTATCCCAACCAGCACCTGGGAAATTGCAACCTGAGGGCTCAGTCCAGGACTCCATGGAGCTTCCCCGGGCCTCATGTCCCATGGAGCTGGGGGAAGGAGTGGGAGAAATGGAAAGTGTTTTGAAGCAGGTGGGGACTTTTGAGCTGTGAGGCTTGAGATTCCCAAAGCACTGAGGGGAGCTGGAGCTTCCCAGGCTCCCAGAAGCAGGCTGAATCCCTGCCTCCGTATTTCCAGCAGCTCCAGGGGACCCTCCTGTCGTATAAGAGATGCAGCCAGGCCCCAGGTGCAACAGGCAAGTTCTCCAGTGAGGAGTGCCACTCCAGACCCTTGTCTGTCCCCAAGTCCACCCTACTCCACCTAGCCCTGCATCCAAGAGCATCATGTAGTTCCCACTGCCAGAGACATTAGAATGACCCAACTCCAGGCCAGGGAGGAAGGGACTCTAAAAGGACAGCAGCCTCCTGAGACTACTCCGCCTAGTGTATAGAGAGGGGTTAACCACTGGGTTGACCATTGGGTCACTGTGCCAACAAAAATAATGGGTAGCAACTGTCATACTTGGCTAGCTGCTCTACATGGGCTTAGAGCCCTCATAGGGCATTTTCTGTTAATGTGGGATGGTTGTCATACCAAATACAATCATCAGTGGAATCAGGGTAAAAGGGTCCTTTTTCGGGCAAAATTACAAAATGATATGCTTGTATTCTTTAGGAATTCATGGCTACTCAAGACTAAGAAAACAAGAGCATGTATGAGTTAAAAATAACAAAAATAAATAAAACAAAACAAAAAACCACTCGCTAAGGCCCTGTAGAGCCACACTGCCTGCAGTCTGTGCCTGGTGTGTCCCCTGGGTTCCTGGGTCTGATGGCCTGTGTCCACGGCAGCAGGGAGTTTCCTAGAGGTGGCCATAGCGCCCTCTGCTGGAGGCCTGGAGAAACCAAGCTGCACTTACCTAGAAACAGCCAGGGCTGTCACTGCAGGGCTGGTCTTGCTGGGTTTCCCAGTCAAAGCCAAGCTGACATCCAGCTCTCTACTTAGGGCAAGGTTCTTTTCCCATTTGTGACCTGTGGGGACCGTGAGAGAGAACAGTTAGAAGCCACCCGAGTGGCTTCATATGTGAGCCTGTGTGCATTCACACATAGGACCACAAACATACACACATATTTATATTTGTGGTCAGCAACTTGTTAAATTGAGGAGGAAAATATATTTAATCTTGGCCTGTGCTGTTGCAAAAAGGGCCGTCCCAATTTAATTTGCAGGCTGTGATAGTTACATGTGCTGACGTGCTGCGGTATCCATTGTGTACCAAATTGGATTTGTGTATTATTGCTTTCCAAATTGCATGCCTAGTTCAGCAAAATTGTTCATCAGTGTTTACTGGCTTTATGCTTAATAAGATGCCC
The DNA here is from genome assembly GCA_004027875.1 of Aplodontia rufa. Taxonomy (NCBI): domain Eukaryota; kingdom Metazoa; phylum Chordata; class Mammalia; order Rodentia; family Aplodontiidae; genus Aplodontia; species Aplodontia rufa. The sequence goes on from PVKS010019591.1 coordinate 6,112, forward strand.
CATAATACCTTGCTGCCAGGATGTAATGCAGCCCGTAATTGCCTAGTAAAAATAAATTACATAAAGTCGGCATTATCAACTTATCTAAATCCTCTCACGCCACAACCAATAATTAAATGCTGAGAACGTTTTTTCAAAAACTATAACTCAATGATTGTTACTTCACTCATTTTAATGACTGCATTTGGGGACAGACAGTAATTCCTTCAACATGAAGGGTGAGATGGAGAGGCACCAGCTGGGTACGTGCCTACCAGGCCACTTCTCTGAACTCAAGTCAGGAGTGGTGGGGCAGCCCCAGCGGCTGGTCACCTACATGTGCAGACAGGCCCACACACCAGGGAATGCAGGAAGGCTAAATTGGGGGAATCTGCCTTGAATTAGAGCAAGGTGTTTGTAAATTCTTGTGCAAGTCCAAACAACAAGCATTTCCCAACAGCTGTTTAGGTACCAGATTGAGTCCAGTCTAGGAGGTGATTTCTGAAATATAATGTACCCACCTGGGTTGGTCCTTGCTGCAAATGACAAATAAATGAATTCTGGACAGAAATTAGATTACTTCTGCCTGCAAATGCAGTCTCCTTAATAAAATCCTCAAAGATCTCCTTTCTTGCCCCTTAAGACATCTGAGAGGAGGCAATAATAATGCACACCAAGAGAACACACATGCAAATATCTTTGCGTCATGCTTAATACCCATCCCTTTCCAACAAAATGGTTTTGAGCAATATTGTAAGGACAACATGCTTGCTTATTAAAGACCTCCAGCGGGTTCCGCTTGCAAATCTGCACATAGATTTGTGGACTCTAAACTATGGCTCAATCTGATTTTTCCATGTCTGTTCCTTTGTGTCCTTTTATTCTAATCTTTTCTGTAATAATAACCACAATCTTGGCAGCCAGTTGAGTGAGGCAGTGGTAACCTCAGATTAGGATAGACTGTAGGGGAAGGATGTGAATCAGGGACTCCGGGTCCACCCGAAACCATCCTGTAATTTCCCTTATGGAATTGGTTACTGTGTTTAAAGAGAATAAATTCTTAGGAGTCTGAGAAAATAACTATCAAGACCAGCATTTGTAGAGTGGTTTCTTGTGGATGTCAATTATTTCTCTGTCATCAGCACTCTAGAAGATAGGAAATTCTCCACTTGACAGGGGAAATGGAGCCGGACAAGTTGCAGGTTCAAAGTTGGGTCTAGAACCGCATTTCCCACTTCTCATTCACTTAGACTCCATGACCAACGGATGCAGCCTCACCATAACTGTTGATGCTGAACAGAGACCTGTTCACCCACTGGATCAACTAGATGAAGGAATGGCTCTGAGGTGCTTTTCTTTTCTTTTTCTTTTTTTTTTAATTTTTATTCGATAAACATGGTCTTACAACTAGGAGGGGTTCATCATCATACAATCAAGAATAAAAGTGTAATGACAGAACAAGCCAATACTGGTGCCAGACCATGGATTCCCCACTTTGGGTTCCCCATGGTTCCATGTTTCACTCAAGTCCCAAGTTAACTGGACTTCTCGTGGAAGTCCGAGGTTCCCCTCAGATTAGATTCCCTTATACTACCACCCTCTGGTCACCTTGATGTCCTTCCTATTCCCTTCACCCCTCCCTACCCCCCTCCCTATGTCCCTCAGGAACCTAAGCACCGTTCCCCATGATCATGTAAGAATTCATACATGCTGAGGTAATTGTGAGGTACCTTTTCTTCACTGTCTTCCCCCCCCCCCATTCATTTACCACTCATTCTGGGGCATTCATCTATCAATCATGGACTGAGGTAATCCTTTCAGCCTATTGGACCTGAATAGCTTCAAAATTGGGAAGTTGATCCCAAAACCAATATGGAGTGCAGCCTGAGGCAGGTGCACACGCAGGCTGGGAAATAAGAATCCTGTGCAAGTTTACTTCCATGTAATCAACACAAACAAACCCTCCACCATAAACACTAGTACAAAACTCACCCTCAAAGCTGCCACCTCACTTCCAGCACAGCTGCCCAGTCACCCCTGCTACCATCACCTGCTCTAACTGAGCCAGACAACCTCGCTCAGTTCCCTGAAAGTTTGCCCCTGCTCTCCAAAGAAGGCCTGGGTTCCTTAGAATGCATAAACCTTACACTTCCTTTCTTCCACACTGAAATGGGCTGATTCCTCATGGGCTCCAAGTACCCTGGAGGTACTAGGATAAGTTTACTGAACGTGGTTCTTAGTCTGTGATGTTAGTGCTCTGCAGCAGCACAGATCCAGATGGTTGACAAAGAAGAGATTCCCAGCACAGGCCTAGGACAAAGCAGGGGCTGAGCAATTGTCCAATGTGCTTACATGGCAAAAGAACCATGTTTGGGGGATGGAGCGGTGGCTTGGCGGATACGGCGCTTGTCCAGAATACGCGAGTACATGGGTTAAAACCCCAGCACCATGTACACAACTAAGTGTTAGAGCAATGAAAGCCATGTGAAAAACTCAATAAAAATTGATTCTCTCTGTCTCTCTCACTGTCCTTCTCTCTCTCTCTCTCTCTTTTTTTTTTAAAGAGCCATGTTTTTGCACAATGAAACCAACCATCCACGAATTGATGGCTAAATGAATTAAGGAGGTGTGAAATACATTTTAACTAATTGGAAGTAGCTACTATTTTCAGAAGGCAGCCCTCAGAAATCAGGGACATTCCTGTGAACGATCACTATACGGAAAGCAATGTTAATCGGAAGCCAGCTGCCAGAAGAGGTCATTGTGATAGAACTCTCACTTCACGGTTACATGTTTCTTTGGACTGTGGGACCCAGAAAAGATGTTTCGATTTGGGCCAGATTCTTTGATGAAGGTAGAGCTGAGAGAGAAGGTAGGCTGCACTGGAGGAAGCAGTGGTGGTGGGTATTAGGTGGCTAGTCAGCCATGAATGGGTGAGCAGGAAAAGGGCAATGAGGGGCAGCTGAAAACCACAGGGGACCTTATCCCGGACAAGTACCTGGTATGTCAGCACTTCCTCCCCCCCGCCATAATTACATCCCCTAAGAAAAGCTGTTATTTCAAGATCATGTCACAGCCTACCAGCTGGCCTGGACCCTCCATTTTCTTTACTCCAGCAACAAATCTGCAGAAGAAGAAATCAGGAAATCTCTCCCATTCACCATCACTTCCAAAAAAATGGAATACTTGGGCATTAACTTTACAAAGGATGTTAAGGACCTCTACAAAGAAAACTATCAAACACTAAGAAAAGAAATTACAGAAGACCTGTGTAGATGGAAAAACATTCCATGCTCATGGTTAGGCAGAATCAATATAATAAAGATGGCAATTCTACCCAAAGCCCAATACAGAGTCAATGCAATCCCCATCAAGATACCTATGGCATTCTTCAGAGATATAGAAAAAGCAATTCTCAAGTTCATATGGAATAACAGAAGACCCAGACTAGCCAAAACATTACTCTATAGAAAGGAAGAAATAGGGGATATCTCAATCCCTGAGCTGAAATTATACTACAGAGCCGTAGAAGTAAAAACAGCTTGGTATTGGTATCAAAACAGAACCGAAGATCAGTGGAACAGAATAGAAGCTCCTGAGACAAACCCCCATATCTTTAACTATTTGACATTTGATAAAGGGGGCAAAAGCATAGTGTGGAAGAAAGATAGCCTGTTCAACAAAATGGTGTTGGACAAACTGGACAGCCATATGTAGACAACTGAAGCTGGATCCTTATCTTTGACCCTCCCTTATCATGAAAACTGTCACAACTCCCAATCTCCCTAGCAACCAAAATATTAAGACACTAAGTTCGCTGAGGGTTTTTTCAAAGGGTAATAAATCAATTAAGGGAAAAGGAAATGGAGGCAAAAACTCTCAGCCAAAACCCAAAAGATGAGCCTGGCCGGGGCTCTCTGGAAACTTCCCTGGGACTCCCAATAAAACTGGAGGGCAGGAGAAGTATGCTGTCCCTTCTCTCTGAGAGGCCCTATTCTCTCCCTGGAGAAGGTCCCCTTTTCCCCTTTTCCTGTCCCTTCTAATGAACTCATTCCTGCTACTCTGAACAACATGTCTGAAATCTTTCTAGTGTGATTGAAAGAACTGTGGTTAAGAGGGGGTCCCCCACAGCTGCCGTGTGACAGTGGGGGCACCCAGACAGCGGTGGTAGAAGTAAAGTGGTGTCAGCCAGGGCAGGATGGAGGGGTTGGTGGTACTGATTCTAGGGCAGTAATTAAGATTATCTGGCAGCATTTTCTGTGACTCTTCTAGTGGCAGAAGTAAGAATGACAGTAACTTTGGGCAAGTCACGGAAACTTTCTGTGCCTCAGTTTCCTTTTCTCTACCAAATGGATGCCTTCGGTACATCTACCACAAAGGAGTGCTGAGAAATGAGAGATAGTTGAGAAGTGTTTGAAGTGGAAGTGGCTCACAGTCTGCTGTCCGCCATCTTAAATCTATAATGGTGGCCATGATGGCAGTGGTGACTGCGGCAGTTGTGGCAGAAGGTATAACAGGTTTTCTTACTTCAGTCTTATTTGCTGCAGCCCAAAGAGGGCTTTGCTGTAGAACAGTGGTTCCTTTCCTTTGGGGCACTACCAAAGCATGGAAATGCTAACAACACCCAATCTTTTCCAGTGGTTTAAACTGAGTATCAGGATGGAGATCTACATTTTAAATAATTCCTCTGAGCAATGCTCTTGCAGACGAGAGCCATGGGGAGTTGGGTGGGTCATTCATGGTCAATGGGGCAGTCGGGGGCATGATGCAACCACTTTCTTAACCCTGGGGAAGTGTCCATTCCCTTGTCTCTATCTGCAGCCTAGCTATCCAGGAAAGTAGGCAGCTGGTTCCAGGTACTAGGATGGGAAAATTAGCATTCAAGAGCCCTCCAGGCAGATGGAGTGCAGCAACCAGGATCACCAAGGTGTGTCTTCCCCATGAAGCACAGGGGTACCGGACATCCACCATAGGACCATCCATATGCCTAAGGAGCAGCCCAGGGCTCACTGGTAGACCCAACAGGGCTTCTCATAATGCTTCACATTCCAACAAAACTTTCACTAAATAGTCCTCTTGTTCTTCCAAACCTGGCAGCAATCCTCAGAGCCTTGATGGCTTCCCTAAGCTCTGCAGACCAAGTTGGAACTGTGGCTCTGGGCCAAAATCAGGGAGAAAGAAGGGAAAGAGGATAAATACAAGGCAAGGGTGGTCTCCTCCTGGCCAGGCAGGTACCTCTGGGGCTTGGAGGCTGAACTGGGAGCTCCTCTGCTGTTGCCTGCCTGGGAATAGACATCTTCACATCCTCAGTCTTCCAAATCTGTCCAGAAAAGAGAACATGTTATGGGCTGGGGAAATTCTGTCTGCAGGCTGGAAGTGGCCCAGCCTAGTCCTTCACATAGGAAGGACCCTTAGGGAAGGGCTAAGAGCATGCCCTCTGACCCTGTCACTTCTTTTGTTAATTTATCACCAGAAAAGGCTTGCTTAGGCTCCAGCTGCCCTGTGTGGACGTTCACTTGACCACAGTGGCAGCTTGGGTAGCTTCACTCCCCTCCCCGGATCCCTCCCACCCCTGTACCTGCATTGCAGAGACCCTGCAGCCAGTTTATTATCATATTACTAGGTTAATTTCCTCTTGTCCCTAATGTCACTATATTGGAAGCCTCCTGGTCCTTTGTATCTGATCTTTAGTCCCAAGCCCTGCATGTGGGTGCTCTCACATTGGTTGCATATGACTTCTTGCTTGCTGAATCTGGACAGTTATCACCAAAAGAAGAGAACCAGCCTCCACTCAAATGATTCTGTGAGCTTCCCCCAGGCCTCACATAGCACTGGTGGATTCAGAAGCTCAAAGATCACATTGAATGAATGAGTATCTGCTGTATGGAAGAATCCCATTTATCCTGGGTCCAGGAAAGAAACGCACCTGACACTCAGTCACACCAGGATCATCTGGCTGATCCATAGGTTGCAACAACACCCCACCAAGCATGGACCCTTGTAACTACCTCACCTTTCAGCCAGCCCAAGACATTTCTGCTCTGTAGAACCCTCTGTTCCACACAGGCCATAGATGGATCCCTCTATGGGGACTTCCCGGGGGTCCCTCCACAGCCTCATCTCTCCTGTCCATGCATACTGGCCCTTTGGCCAACTTCTCTACATGCTCTGACTTTTCCCCATCCTCCACCTCCCCTGAGGTCTCTCTGTTGGAAGAAAGCCATTCTTAACCTTAACTTCCCAGCACATTTCTCCATTCCTCATCCTGAAGCATCACCTTTTTCTGGGACTCTGAGCTTCCTCTCCATGCCTGTCCTGGGACCGTTCATGGCACGCTTGGTTATCTCAACCATGGCATGTGCCACACACATACCATTTTCTGTTTGCCGTCTCTTCTAGAATGAGAGTATCCTGGGTAAAAGGGCTTGCTTCTTATTAATGTCTGTGGCTTGTATGTAGTGTTTGGCATGGAGTCCACGTTCAGGGAATGATGGATGGCTGGGTGGGTGGGTGGATGGATAAACAGATGGATGGATGGATAGTTGAAGGGACCAACTGGTAGGTGGGTGAATGGATTAATGGATGAATAGAAAGGATGGATGGGTGGATGGATGGAGAGATAAATAGGTAGATGGGTAGATAAATTAGTGAATGGACAAATGGGTGGGCAAACTGGGTTGAATGAATGACACATATCTTTCTTTAGAATTGGGCTATGATCTATTGAATTTGATCATCCAGTATTTACACTTTGTATTAGTGTGTGTGTGTGTGTGTGTGTGTGTGTGTGTGTGTGTGTGAGAGAGAGAGAGAGAGACAGAGAGAGAGAGAGAGAGAGAGATTATATATGTGTGTGTGTGTGTGTGTGTGTGTGTGTGTGTGTGTATGTATTACTTTTTGCCTTGAAAAAGACTTGTTTTTCATTTGTTGTACCATACTTTATCTGAAATTGATCCAAATGTAACTGCAACTTTTGACCCCTGAAGCAAGTGGGCAAAAGTGTGATGGACACACTTCCCATGTCACATTCTCATTCTGCCCAAGACACACTTACCCGAACTATGCCATCACGACTCCCAGTGATGATGACATGGCTTGTGTCCCATGCTGGCCCTTCCATTATGCAGCAGCAGGTTATGGCTCCTTCTGGGCCCCAGGCTGTGGTGATGCTGGCCAGGGGCTGTCCATTGACATTCCATAGGGACAGGTGGGCTCCAGCACAAGAGACAATGGTGCCCTGTAGCAGTGAGAGCTGGCTTTACCCTAAGCTAGAGTAACTGCTAGGCCATCTCCCACTTGCTCAGTCACTCAGTTTGTATACCCAAGCACTCCCAACCTGCCATCTTCTAAAGACCAATTAAGGTACGTCAAAACCCTCCTAAGACACCCACTTCTCAGCTAATTCTCATAGGTCTGTTATATCTTTGCTCATTTCATGTTGCAGTCATGTGTTTGGATATTACTTTCTCCAGCAGACATTAACTGGCCCAACTTTGGGGCTCCTTCTGGATCCTTCTCCCTGGCCTTATCCTGGTTGCCACAGAAGACTCAGCCTGAAGACCACCCCTGGCTCTGGACAAAGGGTCTATACCTGGTTGGCCAATCCTGCCCCAACAAAGACATTTTGGATTTGCTCTGGTGGAGGGAAGGCTACAAAGGTTCGAATGACTTCACATGGTTGGTAAACTTATGCAGTTTCCCTCAGGAGGGACTCTCTGAGGAGAAAGTTTCCCACTGCATCTCTGGAAATGTTTACATTCAGAGGCTTTGCTCTCCAAGCCCTGTCTGTCCTGTACCTAAGTCAATAGTGACCATTTTTGCCAGCTGGGCTTAGGCCTGTAAGTCTTGCCTAACTACAGAAGAGATGTAGGGAGCCTAATGCCCTTCCATTAAATGTGCTCTTTGGTGGCACTTTCTGTATTGCTGGGGATAGACTCCCTGAGGTCAGGGGCTATGTCTAAAACATTTCTACCCAGGGACCAGCACTGGGCCCAGCAAGCATACACTGAACTCAGCTGGCTCCAGGACAACTTGCGTGGATGCCATTGTTCTCTGGGGTCTGGGAACACAACTAACTGTGGGTTTTATGTTCTCCCCAAAGAGGGCATATGGCCTACCCCAATGCATCAACTCATCTACCCATTCACCTACCACCCACCAATCCTCATCCATACATACATCTTCCATTTACTCAACCACTTATTCCCCACAAATCCATCTACCCATACCTCCAATTATTTATCCATCCATCCATCCATCCATCCACCTGTTTATCCTTCTGTCTTTCCACCTATCCACCCATCCATTCATCTCCCATCCATGCATCTAGCATTAATTCTAAGGATACTGGAACAATACTTCTAGCCAAAGCTAGTGTCAGAGGGTTCTTCCATCGTCTCTCCCTCCTCCTTTGAGCCTTCTGCCCACATTATCCGTGCACTGGTGCCTGGGTATTCTATGAGTAGGGGCAGAAACCTTTGCATCCTCGGGGAGCCCAGACCCCACAAAGGGGCTTTCAGCCTGGAAGAAGCTGCACACTGATGTACATATTTCTCTGACTTCTCTTCACACACATGTTCCTGATAGGTTCATCTTTACTAGCTAGCATGGAGACACAAACAGGGGCTCAGGGTCAGTAACTGCCATGGAGACCAGAGGCACCAGCTCATTCCACATTAAATTGCAGTTAAGGAGCCAACTCTTCAGCCATGCCTAGCAGACCTCTCCCCAAAGGTAGATATTCCTGCCCCACTCCCTGATGTTCCTGCTAAAGCAGACATCTCTGGTGCCCCAACCTCCCTGAGAACAGAAGACTGAGAAGTAAAACTTAAAGCGAGGCCCAGATGTTGTACGTGCACATCTGTAATGAATGGTCTGTATGGGTTGGGCCCTCTTTATAGCCTGGGGTGATCAGCATCTCTCTTGACCTGAGCTTTTCTCTTGGAATATTGTTCACCATGCTACCATACATACTTCAAGACATGGGAGGACACTGAATCAAGAAATAGGAACCTTACCGAGATGTCACTGATAGCAATGGCTGAGATGCCCTCCTGGTGGGTAGGCAGGCGAGCCACGTGGGTGAGGAGGTCCAGGTCCCACAGGATGCAGATGCCATCCTGGGAGCCACTTACCAGGAGGCTGAAGGCAACAGAGGCTGCCAGGCATGTGACAGCCTGGGCGTGTCCATATAAAGCCTAAAGATAGAAGAGAGACCCATGAGTTATGGGAGGGGTCCTCAATCCAGCTTCCTGGGAGGATTCCCTAACCTCTCTTTTCTTGTTGGGTCCCAGAAGAAGAGAAAACACAGCGTGATTCCGTGACTCCAGAGCCTAGTCTGCGGAGAGGTGCATGTGCAGGTCTGTTGCTGGCCTCTGCGTTTCATCCATTTCCAGAGGTTGAGGCACAGCTGGGGAGAATCAGCAGTCTCTTTAGGACAACCCAGCCAGAGGCCAGCAGTGACCTTGTGCTTTGTCTTTCCCTGCATTCATCTGAAAAGCCCACATTGCTGATAGTCAAAGGCTCTGGTTGGTAAAATGCACCACCCGGACCAGCAGCCTCAGCAGCGTCTGGGAGTCTGTTGGCCATGCAAATTCTTGGGCTCTGCCCATTGAATCAGAAACTCTGGGGGTTAGGCCCCTCGATGCGAGTTTTCACAAGCCTTCCAGGTGATTCTCAGTGCATGCTCAAGTGGGAGACACATCACACTATGGAAAACTCAGAAATACAAGTGCCTCTGAAATAACCAGAAGGAAGACAGGGGAACAAGTCACGTCACAATGAAGTGACTTTTGAAGCATGATGGATTGGGTTCATGTCCAGTGGGGACTTAGGCCTTGCTCCTGGCCCTTGGGTCTTGTTCATTTGGGGCCTGGCTTGATTCATGGATGGTTGCATGTTCAAATCCGGCCAGAAGCTTTACTCTCTCTGGACGTGTTCCCAAGGGGCTGACGTACCCTTGGGCTCATTGTTGCTGGTAACAGTGAATATTCTATCTCAAGCACCCCGGAGGCTGCCAGAAAAGCCTATTCTGAGACCCTCTGTGCTGCATGGGGGTTGCTGTCCCCTGGAACCAGACACGGGGGCATGGAGGTGGGGTTACGAAATGTGATTGTCCTGACTCACCTAGTGGTAAACCTCCGCCCTCAGGGAAGGGAAAACTGCTCACTCATTTGGGTCAATGAGGCTGAGTGTCATTTTTTCAAAGCTGTCACTTTGCCTGGTCATAGTAATTAAAGGTTCTGACACATGTCCCTGTTTGTCCTCAATGGATTCTAATGTGACACCAACCAGATGGTGCTGGTGAATTTTTGCACATGATCCATGGAAGAAGATTTGGGTTGTCTTAGAAACATGGAAACTGTCTAAATAAAGAAGAAAGAGAGGATTTGACAGGAACTTCAGATCCTCTTCCCAGAATGAATGAAGTCTGTTGATTAAGTTTTGACCACAGGGGACACAGCAACTCCAAAGGGTCAGGAAAGGAGCCCTGGGTGGAAGGGTTACAGGGACTTGGAGCAGCTCTGAATATGAGTGCTGACACAGGCTGCCCCTCCATGAGACAGTTTCAGCCTGTGCCTTGCAAGAGACAGCCTGTATACACAGCACTGCCCACTCAGTCACCCAGCCCATCAACTATGGCCATCAGAAAGCACTTGGCCCTCCATCATTTGGACAGACAGGAGAAATCAAGGAAGGCTATAGCAGTTTTAAACGTGTTCCCTATGGGCTCTTCAATTTTTCAGAATAATAATTCTCTATATACCAATTAAAAGAACTTTATTATATCATCTTATACCTAAGTAAAGTAATAAAAACTAAATGAAATAAAATAAAATAAAAACCTCTCAAAATAATTCGCCATGGTGATTGTGTTGTGATGAGATGGGTACCCTTAATTAATTGTTGGTGGCATTGTAAAGCTATAGGACCATTTTGGAACACATTTTGTCATTGCTGAGTAATTCTACTCCTCAAAATTTATCATAAGGAAGCAATCAGAAGCAAACAAAGATTTATATAAGGTGTTTTCTGCAGCATTCTTTAAAATACCTAAAACTTGGAAATAACTTAATTGTCTTGTTTTGGAAGAAATGGTTTATTAAACTATGGTGCATTGACATAACAAAACAATTGAAATGTAATTTTATGGAAATGGAATAATCTGGAACATTTGAAATGTAAATTATAGAGAATGTAGAAAAATGAAAACAATTTGATAGGCTGGGTGGGTAAAAATGGAATTAAAAATATCAGCACAAGGATCAGAAAGGTATAAATATGTATATCTAGGATGGTACTAGGCAAAATTGAAAACTTTTGTGCATATTATAGGGAATTGTCTTTGAAGTGAATTTGAAATTTCTCCTTAATGTTGTAGTATCTTTAAACACTTTCAAAACTGTTTGTGAAGGGCTGGAGCGGTGGCTCCACGGTTTCAGCGCTTGCCCAGCACGCGCAAGTATGTGAGTTCAAACCCCAGTGCCACATACACAATGAAGTCTCGGAGCAACGAAGGCCACGTGAAAAACTAAATAAAAATTGTTTCTCTCTTTCTCTCTCTCTCTCTCTCTCTCTCTCACTATCCCTCTCTCTTACAAAAAAATCCCCAAAAAACAAACAAACAAAAAAACTGTTTATGAAGCTAGTTAATGATGACTTCTCTCCAGGTCAGGGAGGGACCCCTTTGCTGGATACCCAGTGGTTTGGGAGATCCCCAAGGTCACAACAGATTTTACAGGTAAATGATAAAGTGCTTTCTTTATTTTGGAAAATAAGAGTGTGTGGAATTCCTCCTCCTCTTTTCTCTGGATTTGGAGCTAGGAGATGGTGATAAATTGAATTTTTATGGTGTCAATACCAGGGCTCTGTGGTGCACCTTTAACTGCTAAGAGGGAGTTGAGAGCAGCCATAGAAGGACCATCTTCTTGGTGTGTCAAGGCCAGCACCAGGGTCAGGATGGAACTGCCTACAGTCCCTGGGATGAGTCATAAACAGGCATCAACGATGATGCCCGGGAGAGGAAGGCACTCTGGATTTCATGGCCAGCTCCTTCATAAACTCCAGGCCCACTGACAACTGCAATTGATGTTGGGGCCAGGAGTCAGAAAACCTCCAGGAGCAACCTGAGAGTGTGAGGAGACTTGGGGCACATAGCTGCTTTGGGGGATTTCCCTGGAAACAGGTAGGAGGTGAGGGTCACCTGCACTCACCCACACAGCCGCCTCTCATCAGGTGCCACCACCCCAGCAGGGCTAATTGGCTCCCTTCCTCCATGACCCATTCACACCTTCACCTCCCAGTTATTGAGGGCATGCTCTTCACCACTCCTGCGGGGCAGCAGAGGAGAAGGGCAGGTTCCCAGGGAAGCAGCTGACTTCAGAGTCTTCTCGAAAAACCCAGAATCACTGGGCTCAGTGAAACACGCTCCCTTTGGGAATCTGGTCGGGGTGAATTTTGTATGGTTTATTTTGTTTCTGTGTATATATTTTTGTTATTTGGGGGCTCTATAGTCAACTAAAAAAACAGGTGTGAAAATTATTTGCAGTTTGCGATGACGATGTCCCTGGTTATGTTCTGGGGCAAGATGAAGGGCGCACGGGGAGGAGGAACAGAAATTCGAGGTAAACAAACACAGGCTTAAGTTTTTCTGAGTCTGTTTCCTCATTTGGAAGTGAGACTAACATTCCAGCTTTGTAGGAATACAATTAGTGCTGAGAGAGGTCTGCAGCCTGGGTGCATTTTGAGTGTTAAGTAAACAAAAGCCCCATCCTGATCGGTATGACTGTCATGTGGGTACAGGAGCCAGAATCAGCTCTGCTCCAGCCTGCCTGATGCTAGTTCCCTTCTTGCCACCATCACGTCCCTTTCTGAAGGGCTCTCATTTTCTGAGTCTGTGAATGTGGATGAGCCCAGCATGTCTTTGCACCTCAGTTTTATTTGCTAAGAAAGGAGGGGTAAGAGTGTAATTGCACTACAGATTCTTGTCTGGCAAAATGAGGCAATCCATGTAAGAGTGCTTGACACAGTGGCCTGTCCATGACAAATGCTCACAAGGTGTCATCCAGAGCAAGGGAAATGACATCACTGGCTCTGAGTGTAAATGGAACCAGCTGCCAGGGACCCGGTATAGCAAGCTGAGATGTGGGCCTCCGAAGAGGCACCTGCCTTGTGCTCATCAAATCTGCCCAGGGGATTCAACAGTGCTCCTAAGTGACAGAGCTGTGGGCCACCCTCTACTCCTCACCGTGCTCCCTGTCCTGAGGGAGGTAGGGACCTCATCCAGAAGGGAGTTGGAGTGTTCAGGCACCATACCTGAGTAAGACACTGCACCTGCCTCAGTTAACGTGCCTGCCAGCAGTGCTGGCCCTGCCTGGGGCACATCACCTGCTTGAAGCACATACCTGTCTGAGGCGCAAGCCTCTTGGGCGGCCTTTGACCATGCCGAGTTCCCACACACACACCACAGCGCTGGCCCCAGAGGTGACAATCATTGTAGGGGATGGGCACACAGCACACAGGCAGAGACCCCAGGCAGCCAAGTTCTCGAATGTCATCAGGATCTGCAGAAGATGGGAAATGAACACTGGGGCAACAGAGCCTGGGTGCCCTGGGATCCAGGGACAAGACATATATTCAGGAGCCAGGCAAAGGTGACCAGATCTAGGCCATTGCAGGTCTATCCCTAAAGTGGAGCTCCTACTCTAGTGGTGGGGAGAGAGAGGTGAGCAGGTGCCTGCTGGGATGCTGTGAAGGTCTGGTGAGCACCCAGAGGCAGCAGCTTGGCATGAGGGGACAACTTCCAGGAAGGGGCACTTCTGAAGCCATTTTTTTTTTTTTTAAGTATTAAGGTACTCTATTTTTTTTTTTTTTAAAGAGAGAAGGACAGTGAGAGAGAGAGAGACAGAGAGAATCAATTTTTACTGAATTTTTCACATGGCTTTCGTTGCTCTGACACTTAGTTGTGTACTTGGGTGCTGGGGTTTGAACCCATGTACTTGTGCATGCCGGGCAAGCGCTGTAACCACTGAGCCACCGCTCCAGCCCCTCTGAAGCCAGTTTTGTTGGCTGCCTCATGACGCCAGCGGGGCAAAGGTAAGCGTGGAGGGTCAGGAATTCATTGGATGTGATAGGACAGGGTGGGAGATGGGTTTGGGGAGAAGGCAGAAACAACCGGAAGACCTCAAGGTGGGGGTGGAAGTCTGGTAAGCAGCAGATTTGCTCCTGAAAAGCTGCTGAATGCTCAGCATGTGTCCTCCCAGTCTAAGTCATGTCTGGCATGGCAGGAGCCACCAGACTTCCTACCCCCATCGGGTACACATCTGGGTAGGCTTGGTGTCATCACGTGACTGCCATACTCAGCTCTGGAGGAGACAGCGTACACTGCCATTTTGCAAGCTCAGCTTCTTGGAACGTATGTTTAAAGTCTGGCTCATGAAAGGTCTTTTCAGGGCCCACGAACCCTTTCTCTACTGGGCTGGGGGCACAACCTCAGGGGGACGTGAGTGTAGGTGTTTGTCCCTGCCTTAGGCTCACTGATCTACAGACAATCTTGGTATCCAACTGGAGGAAGGCAGAGACCCCAGTGCTGCCCCTGCTCCCCTGTGGCTGCTCACCTTGTCGGAGCCGTAGCTCCCCAGGCAGCAGCTGAAGTCGTCAAAGCCCCAGCTAAAGGTCCTGTTCCAGAGAGGGGGCAGCAGCACCTTGTTCTTCTCCACAGCCAGGATGGTCTTCTCGGTAGGGACGATGTGGCCAATGGCCCCTTTGGGGGACTCTGATCCTAGTGAGAAAAGGTACATATCTACCCCCCAGTTAGTATGGTAGAGCTTTTGCAGTAAAGGACAACATTACTTTAGCTGGGCTCAGGAAGAAGGAGTCGCTGCAGGTCAAGCATGTGCCCAAAGAGCGGCTCACCAAGGCTGGAGCAGGCCTACTGATGGCCCATGTCTCCTCTCCTTGATTCCTCTAACTTGGGCACACAAATAAGGCAAGTGGCCATGTAGGGCTTCAGTGTCTCTTAAGCAATAATGCCAGGGGAGGAGGAAGTCAGACGGTCTGTTGGAGCCAGTCCTATCCAGCCCTTCCTGCCCAGGGAGGGGCCCCCATGACATGTGCCATGGCCCCAGTCCTTCTCCAGCTGCACTCTGGAAGCCATGTTTGGCCCCAGCTGGAATACAGCTCAGAGTTTAGGATTTGCTGAACTCTTATTCCAAGCCTGGGCAAATCAATCCACCCATTTCCACCTCAGGGCCCTTTCTGTGGAGAGAAGGTTAAAGATCCCCTCTCAGTGTGAGCCACCTGGACAGCATGAGGGTTCATTGCTGAGAATGTACATCTTGCCCACTCCTTGAGTGCTGAGTGAAATGGGTGACCCACCCACTTCCTGAGCTCTATAAACCACAGAGCTAGGAAGTATCAGGGCTGCGACTCACACTGGACTGTCTGCCCCTGGGCACATGTTCTAGTTACCAGCTCCTTGTCCACAGGGGTTCTTGCAAACAATAGTGACCAAGTTGTGGAGGTGTCAAGTCTGCCTTGGAAGACTTGAGACTAGTCTTTGCAGGACAGAAGGGCGGGGAAGGATGTTTGCATATGTGCACATGTAGATTGTATGTTTCTAAGTATGTGTGCATGCATACTTAGAAGAGTGTATATCTGAGGCAGGCAGACAGACATGCAGGTCTCCAGAAATTGGGGTCTAACAGATGATACTGGAAACTACTAGATCACAGAGCTCCCCAGATTCCCCCTGTATTTGGAGAGACCGTCATTCAACACCAGACCTGGTACTTGGCCAGGACTGTGCTCCTGAATCTGAAGGGACTACACTGGGACAGGGTACAGAAAAAGTATTCACCTTTGACTGTGACCTGGGAGGGCCTCAGTGACTGTAGGCTGTACAGAAAGGACTGTGGATGGCTGGGCAGGCTGGTAGGTGTGGAGACATCCTTTCCAGGTGATGGCTTCCCTGCGGTGGTCCTGGCCGGGTGGGGTTTAGTAAAGAGCTGGAGAGGTACATACACCACACAGGTCATTAGGGGACAGATGTCCAAAGGAGGAGCTGTCCCCATGCACACTATAGCTGCGCCCTCATCTGAACACTGCCAGGACTGGGCTTCCACTTCACAGAGCTAGAGCATAAACAGAATCCTCTTGTCTAACCCTCAGATGTTGCAGATGAAGGGCTTGGGGCACAGAGAGGGGAAACCACTTTCTCAAGATCAGAGCTAGCCCTCCGAGCTGCCAAATCTCTCCTTCCAGAAGCTTTCTGGGTAGAGGCTGACCTTGTTGAGGAGACCCTGGTCTCCAAGAGAGCTGCCTCTCATATCCTGGGGTTAACGGGACACCCCATCCCTCCCGTGATCACAGGGCTTCCTTTATTTGCTTGACCTATTTCTCATATTTTTCTTCCTTCCCTTACAAGTTCTTTGCAGGTTCATTCATCCAACCATCAACACAGAAGTCTTTAACACACCTATTCAAATAGTCCAAAGAGCACACTAGAACCCTGCTACTGGCCTTTCTTATTCCTATTTTCTCCAGATCTCTGCATCAAATTGGCCCCAGTGTCAAACTTTTTGCACAGCTGGGAAAAAAAGTTAAGAGCAAGGCTGAACTATCTGGCCTGGTCCCTGCTGTGGGAGCAGAAAGTGCATCTACAGCGGCTCTGGCTCTCTAGCCTGCCCTCCTTGGCTGGACTCCGGCAGGGCTGCTTTCCCCAGCCATCTGCATCCTGCGTTCCCAGATGGAGACATCTGCTAAACACCATGCTGGAAAGAACCAGGGTGCAAGCTGGCCCTCCCTTGCACACATAGGGACATCGGTCAAATTTAATGGACAGCTGGGGATCTCAGAGCAACACAGACTCAGTTACAGACATGATCAAATGCTAAAGAATCTGGTAAAGTTGTCTTGGTGATCAATTCATACAGAAATCAAAACAATGACTTTTCAAGGATCATTTTTCATCCTGCATGTTCTTCCTCACACATAATGACTAATGTGTCCACAGGCTGGGTCTCTGGTCCCTACAACAGCTTTAGTAGGGACAGCCCCAGAGCACTTTAATCTTGTCTTCAGACTGGGGCAGCTTGAGAATGCTCATTATGAGGACTATTTAGAAATATTTTAAAAAGCTCATATGGATATTCAGGTTGGGCATTCCTAATACAAAAATACAAAATCTGAAATGCTCTAAAGTTTCAAACCTTTGGAGGGCTGACAAGAAGCTAACTAAAAAAGCATTTTTGGATTTTGGAGCATTTCAAATTTCAGGTTTTGGTATTAAGGATGTATAACAGGTAAAGTCTATGAAAATATTTTTTTTTAAAAAACCCTCTGAAATCTGAAACACTTCTGGTCCCAAGCACTTCAGATAAAGGATACTCAATCTATATCACTAAACAAAATAAGAATATAAAATTGTATGTACTCCAAGATTATAAGGGTGTACAAATATTTGTGTGTATATACAAGAGTCAGATCTAAAAACTGCGGTATATATATATATATATATATATAAATATATTTATATATATAGGGGTTCTACACAGCAGTTAGAAATAATGAAATTGCAGCCTTTGAAGGTAAATGGATGGCAATGGAAGAAATCATGCTGAGCAAAGTTAGCCAAACCCAGAGAGTTAAGGGTCGAATGTTTTCGCTCATTTGTGGAGGCTGGAGCTAAACCCGGGCCTGTGTGAAAGGTAGTTAATCTCATGTGTTGGACCCAACTAAGGCATAGCAACACATAATCTAGGGCAACCATAGATATGTGTTAGGGGGATGGGGGAAAGACAGATGAGGGAGAGGAGAGGGAGAATAGGAAGGGATCTAGGGGGTAGTTCTGACTTAAGAATATATGCATATCGTATTATTACTTTATATGCATTTATGATTGTACAATAACTCAACTCCTTAATAACAAATTTTTTTAAAAAGAGCTATGAGTACACAAAAGTGGACCCAGTTCAATGATGGTTACTGCTACTTTGAATTATCTTGTTTTTAAAACAGTATTTTAAAACAATATTTTATAAAATATTCTTAAATAATTTTTAAATGACAAACAAAACCGCTTCTTTCCTGAAATCTTCCCCTTTGCACAAAGCTTCCCTGCAAATACTGTATGTGCCACCTAATCTCCAAGTTACCCTCATGCCCTTCTCACATCCCCCTTACATGGGAGCTGGGCAAACGCATATAAGCTACATAGGGACAGGGAAAAGATACTGCTAGTTTTGCACAAATTGCAGGAGGGGCCCAGCCAGCCCTCAGGGTACATGCTGGGAAGGCTACCGTCCTACACTGACCACATTTGGTTTCTCATTCCCCAGGGCGGCTGCTGACTCTCCAGGCTGGGACCCCATCCTGTGGGGCTAGGGCTTTGACCCAAGATGCAACAAAGGATCACATAGGACCACAGTTTGGGGATCAACAGGGATGGGGTCAGTTCAATAAGCACTTCTCTTGCATATGCTTCATAAATTTGATCCACATGAACATACAATCTCAAGTTGCTGAGTGGTTATCTCAATGGACGATGAAGCCAACAGGGCCAAGGGCCCAGGTGAGAATCCTGCATTTTCACCAGGAGCCCAGCAAATAGAAGGTAGATATTGTTACACCACTGGAAATGTGGCCTATGACTTGGACCCATCTACTGGCATGATGCAGCTACCCAGAGCTTATCTCTGTGTCTTGGTAATGGTGTAATCCAATACAAGTGATTAATTTAGTCTCTCTGAGCCTCAGTTTCCTGATCCATAAAACAATCCTTCCCATACATGCAGGTTATGAGAGGATTCAATGATATAATCGCACAAATAACTAACAGTTGTTGAATGCTAGTTATATTCTGCACATTTTCAAATACATGATGTCTTAACTCTTTGTAGATAATAATCCTGAACATCAGATACTTATAAAAAGAATGAAATACAACCACAGTATCATTCAAAGTCACCACAGAAGGATGCACTTTCACTACTGTCCTTAATGATGCAATCATTCTCATCGACAAGTCCTGATATTGAAGGCACAGAAAAATGACTGGGGACCACATTTTCCCCCCTCCAGCTGTCTCCCTTGCTCCTGCCCCAGGAGAGAATATTCTCACTTTCTCTCCCAAGCTCGCACTGGGCATGCATACTCTACGAAAGCAAGACAAATGACAAGTTCTGCAGTACCTGTTTAGGCACCTGTCCAAAGTTGCTGACAAACCCCAGAATGGTGCTCTTGATCAGGGGGTCACTGATGCTGCTGAGGTCCATTCTGTCACCATAGAAGTAGGGGTGGAAGATATTAATTGCCTCTACCGCGGCTGGTCCCTGCTGCTTGTATCCAAATATGAGATCTATCCACTGGTGAAGATTGGCACTGACAAAGTCGCTTTCCAGAGCCTGGAATCAAAACCCAAAAAGTATGAAAACCCAGGCCTCTTGTGGATTCATGCACCCATGCACAGATGGAAAGACACATGCTTCAGGGTGCTGGCTCCACACAGAAAAGATGACTGGTGTCTCTCCAGTCTCAATGAATAGGAAGCAGGTGGATGAGCCAGCTACCCCAGGGCCACCTGATTCCTGCCTCGAGCATCTGGAAAATCAGATCTTACTGTCCCATCACCCCAGATCATTTACTTCATATAATAATCACGCCATTCAGGATATCTGTGCATCTATGTGGTTTCTCGGCATGGAAGAGAACAGGCAGGACGAAGTTTTGGGGTCCTGCTGAGATCTGAATCACAGAGAGTTGATTCTGACCAGGGAATGTCAAGAGGGTGAGACCAAGTGCCGTGATTCAGAGAGCATGCTCTGGGGTGGACTGAAGCTGGGCGCTGCCATTCGCATATTTCTGAACATCTCTGTTCTTCAATTTCTTCATCTGTAGAGTGGACAGTAACTGACTTTGCTTTCAAGGTTAATGTGAGGATTAAACTGTGTCTGTGTTTGGAGCAAAGTTTGTTCCATGTGGTCAGATGATTGCACCCGTGAGGTGACCAGCACCGGCCTGGATTTACGTGCATTACCACCTCCCCTTCACCAATTCTTGGGTGTGTGTGCGTGCTCATGCGCGTGTGTGTTGGGTACTGGGGATTGGACACAGTGGCACTTTACCACTGAGCTATCCCCTCAACTCTTCTTATTTTGAGTCAGGGTCTACGTTGTTGAGAGTCTCACTAAGTTGCTGAGGCTGACCTGAATTTGCAATCCTCCTGTGTCAGCCTCCTGCGTTGCTGGGATTATAGGCATGTGCCCCTGCACCCAGCTCATGTGTAGTTTTTGAACCTACTATTCCAGATTCCAACTTTCATGCCTCAGACTATCCCACTTCCAGGGGACATCCAGCTTCACTGAGCAAATATTATTTCATACAAGTACTGAGAAGTCATTAACATCTGATTATGGGAATATTTCTAAATTGTCCCTGGCAACGAAACAATAGCCCCCAGGAATGTGAACTGGGACATGCAGCTGGCAAAGATTGTCTTACCTATGTACCCAAGGGGTGAGTTTGAGGAGCATTTTGTCCAGAGGCAGGCTATTGTTCCCAGCTGGCAGGACAGGAGATGTTCTAGGCTCAGCCATGGAGACCAGCTTTAGTTTCAAGCCTCTAAAGGGAAACTAAATCTCGCCCTGATTGGGTACACAGCCCCTAATGGAAGCCAGCAACATCTAACTATAACTGAAGTATCATTTAACAGAAATAAAACTCAGCATAGCAGCCAAAGCATGCTGGATCCTTTATGGCAGCCTGGGTGGGTGGTGCTGGCTCAGATTAGGGCACCAGGTTAGCAATAGTTCTTAGCAGTTGCTAAGAGCAAGAGGAAATGTGGCCAGTGTTTAGTGTCCCAGTCCACTAGAGAGAAGGCACCTATTCTGTGTTTGGGGCAAAGTTTGTTCCATGTTCATCTGGGATTGTCTGGATTCTGTCTTCGGTCCTTGGGAAGACATGCAACCCTCCCTCCATGTTCATCTGGGATTGTCTGGATTCTGTCTTTGGTCCTTGGGAGGACATGCAACCCTCCATGTTCATCTGGGATTGTCTGGATTCTGTCTTTGGTCCTTGGGAGGACATGCAACCCTCCACCTGGGCCTTGGGAAGCCTGGGCACCTGTACCAGCTCAACTTCTCTGAGGTCTTTGATCTAAGTTGCTTTGAAGCCAAGAAGGCCACACTTGAGTGATGCCATATAAGCCAGGATGAAAGGCCTGGTTCTCCCAGACCTAGCGTACACCTCAGGGCCTCCTGTAAATGTCTCACAAAGGCATTTGCTAGAGACTGCTGCGGAATGGCTTTGCACCTAAGGCAATGGCATAGGCCTGGGCCCCTTTTCCTACCACTTCATAATCAACACATTTCCACATCCTCAAGCTCTTCTGGAGCATCCCTTCACCTCCTTTCTTTAAATGAAGCCTAGCTTTCTCTTGACCCATCAGCTCTCCTACAGCAAGCCAGAGAGGTAGACACTTGCTGAACACATTTCCAATTCATGAGTTTGGAAGCCAGGAGTTGGGACTGGTGTTGTCTTCACTCCTCATTGCCACGTCAAGACCCTTGTTCCTCTGCCCTCTTGTAAAATGAAGAATAAAAAATCTGTTCTCTGTGCTTTGTGAGATGCAACTCTACCCGCTCTTCAGCCTCACCTACCATCTACCCACTTGTCTGCTCTTCCCACTCACTGAAAGTGTCCCTCCTGGCTAAACCTTCCCATCTTCTCCAAGATCTGTCAGCAGTTCAGGGATTGCAATCTCTGATCTGTCATCCTTTCAGCTCCAATTCTCCAATGACATTGCCTCTACTCCACCTAAAGTCACCCAACTCCCATGGACATCCTTTGCTATAGTTTGGATCTGGATTGTCCCCCAAAGGTCCATGTGCTAAAGTCTTAGTCCCAGCCTGTGGAACTATAGGGAGAACCTTTAGGAGGTGGAACCTAGTGGAAGGAAGTTAGATTGTCGGGGGTGTGCCCTTGAAAGGGATATTGGAATTCCAGCCCTCCTTGTTCTCTCCCTTTTTATATGGCTGCCCTGAAGTCAATAGCTTTGCTCCATCATCTTCTCCCCACCACGATGCTCTGTCTCATTGCAAGCCCCCAAACAAGAAAGCCAACTGACAATGGACTAAAACCACTGCAGCTGTAAGCCAAAATAAATCCCTCCTCCTTTTAGGTGGATCATCTCAGCTGTTTGTCATAGCAAGGGAAACCTGACTAATACAACCCTTAACCCATGTCAATATCCATAACAGATCTATCTTTAAAGCACCCATTCAAGCCTTCCAGCTAGAAGAAGCCACATCCTCACCTTGCTGGTTTTTTAACTACTTCCTAAGACTATTCTTCCACCTTATCAGAACCTCCATTATTCCTTTTTTTTATTAGTTGAATATGGAGTTACAATTGAAGGGGAATCATTATCAAACAATCAAGAACAAATGTATATTCACATAGTTAGCCAAGACTGATGCCATTCCATGGTTTCCCCCCCTTGAGTTCTCCATAGTTCTATATCTCCCCCAGATGTACCCCTATGTAAAAGACTTCTCGTGGAGGTCGGAGATCTCCTTCTGAGTTGATTCCCCCATACTCCATCCCTCCTGTCTCCTAGATATCCTTCCTAATCCCTTTACCTCCCTGCTCACTCTCTACGTCTCCAGATATCCTAGGCAAGGATCCCCCTGTTTGTGTAAAAATTCATACATTTTGAGAACCTCCATTATTCTTGTGCCTTTACTTCTTTGCAGTTAATGAACACTCTTCTGTCATTAGCCACATTTTTATCCAGCTTTGCTTTGACTTTCTGGGCAATAGGTCAAGCCCTCCTCTGTCCTGGAAAATCCTTTGGCCAGTGAGAATTCCATGGACCTTCCACATCTTTTCTTAGGTGTACTGGACAGCATAACTCAGGGAGCAGTCCTGCTTGTGGAACTGGCTAATGCCACTGACATCTTACTGGACATCCAAACTCTGAACCTGCAGTGATGCCCTCAACAAACGGGCACAAGGGCAAAGCCCAATGGGCCTTTCAAAACAGCCCAGAAACCAGGCCTTCTCCTGACACCCCAGAGTACAGATCCTACCCCTCAACAAACATCTCAGTACTTGGCCCATCCTCTAGGCCAGGAGGCCTCCTTGAAGACTGTGGGGTACACATCAAGAAACCAAAAGTTCTGGTGTAACTCACCTGTCTGTGCAGGCTGATGAATTTCCAAGGGTCCCCATCTGCCCAGGGAGGGAGCTGCACATCTCCCAGCGCAGTCCCATCCTGCATGCAGCCTGAGTGGGATGTAAAACAATAGGGTTTGTTAAACAGGAGCCATGCTCAGAACTGGGGGATAGAAAATTCTGTGTTGGCTGGAGTGTGCGCAGCGTCCCATGCAGTCCACTCTGCTTCCTGCCTCCTTTCTCTGGATTGTCCCCAGGTCCTATGCTTGGTCTCTCTATCTTCTCTTCCACAAGGTCCTCTTTGCTCTCTGGGCAGCACTAGTGCTGAATCCTCAAGTCATGCAAAACGATCTTAGTGCCACCACTGGTGGTGCCACTTCCCCTCCACTCCATTACGCTACACTGTGCCTTTTCATCCAGGTGTTTAAATAATAGTGAGAAAAAAACCGAAAGCAATATAAGTTGGCAGACTTTGAGTGCCCTCGTCTATGCCAAGCACCTCAGGAGGTTCTTGGCATACATGATCTTACTGAATTTTCTTCATTCCAGCTCTATACTTCATGCATTTCCCTCCATTTTCAAAAGGAGGACAGCAGGATTTTCTGAGATTCCCAAAGAGCAAGAAGCATATGGTTCCCAGCTCAAATCTCTCCTCTACTGTTTACTGCACAACCCTGAGAAAGTTGCTTAACATTTTAGAATTCAGTTTTCCCACCTGTAAAACCGAAGGTGAAGACTGGAGTCATCTCACAGGGCTGTCATAAGGATCACCAGAGAAAATGCACGTGATGTGCTTAGAACAATACAGGGCCTGTGATAGAGGCTCAGTAGGTATTAGCAATGGTCTTGCCCAAACCCTTCAGAGCCTTCATGGTGCAACTGAATAATTCCCCTGATCTCTCAGACTTGCAGGGCTGTGTCTGGCCTGGCTCCTCTCCTCCTCAGACTGGTCCTTCCTGGGGACCAGAATGGTATGTGTCCCTCCAAGTCACTTGCTCTGTCCTGGCTCTGACCACACATCCCTCAGCAAATTGCCCCAGTCTGACCTCAAGTACATCTGCAGGGGAGGCTCTGAATGTACATAGAGCCTCCAGGGGCCCACTCCCCAAATTTTTATTCCTCCTCTAAGTAGAAAGAAGACTTGGCTCATTCTGGGCTTCAGGAACAAAGAAGAGCTGTCACCCAGAAGTCTGCCTGTTTGTGAGACTGAGAAAAGGAGCTAGTGACCAGCAGGCATTTGCCCAAGGTCCCATTGCAGCAGGTGGTGCTAGACTGGGGTGGCTACCAAGGGCTCCTGCTCCCTGGCTACTGCATGGCTACAAACTGGAGCCTTGGGGCCCTCAGAGGAAAGGTTATGGCTGGGGCAGGGGCTCAGCACTGTCCCAGCAGCCAGGGGCCCAGCATCCTTCCTCAGCAAGGTCCTTTGCACACAGGTGCTGGCACCTGGCAGAGAGCACTGATCTTGGTGATAGGTCTATTTGTTGAATTGCCCCCCTCGCCCAGCAAAAAATCTTGATACAAAGTTGCTTACAAGGAGCTGTGGGAAAGAGATACTCCTCAGCTACCCCTGCTCCCCACTCCCACTAGGCCTCACTTCAGCCCTCCTGGCCTTGCCTAGGCTCCACTCACCAAACTCCACTGCATTGCAGTTGGTTAAAAATTCAGGAAGGTAGAAGAACTCTGGGGTGAGCTCCCTGACGTCACTCATGTTCTCTCTGGAGGCAGATTCCCATGCACTTTTCATGCTGTGGAACATCCTATCTGCCACATCAAAGCTTCCACCCTGCAGGAAAAGGGGTCACCATAATCAACCACATGCACTCAGGTCCTCAGGCTGCCACATACTGCATGCACAAGCCTCCTTCCACTCATGCTGCCTCAGTGGCAGTTTCTACCACTGGGACTCCTCACTCATTCTCCCCACAGAGGCTCATTCATTAGTCCAAGCATACATGTGCTCACTCTCTCACTCTCTGGAACCTTGCACCTTTGAGGAAGGACCCATGATCCACGGTGTTTAAGGGATCCTGTTTTGCCGCTGTGGAAAACAGATTTCAGATCAGAGACCAGAAAACCATGGTCATTCCTCTGTCCATTCCCCAAGGTTGCTGAGGGCCACTTTGAATCAGGCCCTTAACACAGGCAGCAGAGATAAGAATGAATTGCACTCTGCTTTTGACAGGCCCACTGTGGAATACCATAGGCAGGAAGTAAAGAGCCAACTACGGGACAAGGAGGTGGGTCAGCCAATCTGCTTGGAAGGTCAGTGGAGGTTTCCTGGAGGATCTCACCCAGGGCCAATTCTGGAAGCCTGGTGATGGGGAAGCTAGCAGAGCTCAAAGTAGAGGTGGGAACAGAGATGGGAAGAGGGCTTGATAGGTCAGGGCTCTGGTGACATCTACTACTGTGCACAAGGCTTTCTGGGGTGGGACACAGATGAGGAGAGAATCTGGCTCAGTGGAACAGACCTTGACAAGAAACAATATGTCTGAAGAAAGAGAGCTAGAGCTATCAGGGGACAGGAGGCTGGCACATGAGGACAGAATGCCTGTATCCCTGCCAAGGCCAGCCTGGGTTCCAAGGCTCATGGCCGCAGGTGGCCTTTTGCAGCAATTTGGCAGTTACGGATGGACCTACTAAGACTAAGGCACATTCTTTCCTTGGGTGTTCTCTGACTCTTATCTGAATTGTCAAATCTCTCCATTTCAATTGTCAAACTGACTACCCTTATTGATAGATAGTCCTGGGGGGTCAAGTAGAGGCAGAGAGCAGTCTTAGACCAGGTCCTGGTTGGTGAGATGAAGAAGTTGGGGCCAGAGAGACTTCAGGAAAGAGTTTCTGAAGCTATGCCTTGGGTCTACTTAAGTTCAGACACAGCCAAAGAGCATCCACCTCCCTGAATTCCATGGTTCCCTTGGCCCCATCAAGACTGAGCCTTTGTTTAATAAGAATTGAGTTGCCTTTAGCCAACAGGGCACACATAACATCATAAAAGCAAAGGATAGAACACTGCCACCATCATCTCCCTTCACTGTTTAGAGGGCTGAAGATTCTCATCCGCATTTACCTAAGGCAGCTTTGGGCAGCCGCAGCCATGAATGAAGGCTAAGAAAGGGCAAGAGCCTTCTCTTGGCGTGTCTGTTCCGTTAGGTACTGTGATTTCTCTTATCCTCACAGCAGATGCATTGTAAAGGAATTGATATTTCCATTTTACAGACCAGAAAACTGATGCTTCTCAAAGTATACCAATTTTTCCTAAGACCATCAAAGCAGTGAACAGGAGCGTTGGGATCAACCTCATGCAGGCAACCCCAAAAGGATGCTGTGCCTCATATCAGTTTCCTAAGTAGGTTTCTGGTTCTGGCACAAACTTGAACTGCTATCTATGGGTCAAGGTGAGACTTGTGAGGGTACAACCTGCCACACACCTGAGGTTTGCCATATGTGAGCACACTGGATGGCTGGTCAACTTTCCCAGCTAGACTCATAGATCCAGCGGGATCCACTGGTCATTCTTTGCACAGAGACATGGATACCAAAATACCCAGTTACCCATGGGGTCTCAACCACAGTGACTAAACAGCTTAAAGATGTAGTTTTTCCCTGAAGTCACTTTGCTCTTGGTTGAAATTAGGGGATGGTATCCACCATCAAATTTATATTGAAATGAAAACAAAATGGGGGGAATCTAAGTAAATCTGCACCTAACGAGTCACTTATTGAAATGCATTAAGAGCTTTGTGTATTTAATCTGCAGCCCGAGCCTCACATCTGTGGGAGATTGATGCCTTCTCCTCAGCCCATTTTTCCTTTTGCAGCTTTTATGAGCACTGATGGTAATCTCCTGAGAAACAATATGATTTGGTAATAAAAAGATTACCTGTATTAAATAAAAATAATATATACATAGGAAATATTGTTAGTGCTACAAATCTGGTTAAAGATATTACCACAAAGAAAAATGTTATTTTTTTCACAGCTGTCTAATGCATTTTAACAAAAGTAATATCTTTAAAACTTAAGCCTGTATTATTTATAAAGGAAGCAATAACTGATTTTCCTATTTCCTATATTAATAAATGTATTTGCATACATTTGTTTCAAAATTAATGGGTTTTCTCACTTCTGCAATACAAAAGAAAACACCAAATTCCCTAGAAGAAAAAGTGGAGCTGTTTTGTTACTTGTAAGTCTGTGGGTTGACATAAACTCTGGAGGTAACTGGAAGTAAATCCCAGCTAGATTATAAGTGTCAGAAAGGTAAGGAAGGAGAAAAGGTAGAGAAGATGGAAAGAAGAATGGGTAAGAGGAGATGCAGAGACACACGCAATTCAGATTTACAGAGTGCCCACACAGGAAGAGTCCAAAACCAAAAGAAATAAAACAACGACAAAATCAAGTCTAGACATTGGAAGGAAAGAAATGATCAGAGAGAATTCCTGAACCAAGATCTGCTCCTGCATATGTTCTACAGACATTCTGGAATGTCAAGAATATTATTCGTATACAAGAATATGATTTACTCCTGTGTGTATCCAAACAGACTAAAATTTAAAAATAAGAGCAGAGTCACGAGTGTCAATAGAGGAGTGACTTCTTGTTGGCAGAAATATTTTCACACGTGGGACAATGCAGCCAGGTCATGGCCAGAAAGCTCCGAGGCAAGAAGTTATTTTTGGCTTCTAGCCAAGTCATCACTTGCATGGAAAGACACCAGAAATATTTTTGAATATTTTAGGGCCCAGAAATAATATAATCCTAGGCATCTTTTCTCAGTAAAATATTTTAGGAGGTGCTCGATCTTGCAAAACAGTGGGGAAAGAAGCATCAAGGGTAAAGCCAAATGTCGATGTGGGTTAAAATCAAAGAAAAGTCCATAACGATGGTGCCTTGGTTATAACTACATGATATAACTGGATATACTCCAAAATGGAATACTCTAAAGCAAAGGCAACACCCCTTCCCTGTGAAGAGAGGGTCTCCGTGCACCACTGTCCCTAGATAAGCACTTCAATTGCTATATTCTTAAACCCCTCTCCAACATGGGTAGGGAAAGTATGTTAGGGAAAACACATTTAATTTTTGATTCACAGGAAATTCAGAAACTGCACATGCTCAAGCACTCCCAAATGCACTGGTATTTTTATTGGTATTTTTATGATATATACTCCAAAGTCGAGCCTTCCGTCCAGGTAGCACTGAGCAAAATCAACGTCTAGCTAAAGGACTGGTAGCATGAGCAGGCTGATGCTCCATTCTCACTATAGATATTATTCCTAGTAATTTTAAAGATATCCCATGCAAACAATTCACATGCAAGCTCTCATCAAGATGTCAGTTGACCTAAGCCACCATCTGTTCATGCAATGCAGAGAAAGCTTTCACTCTGGAACTAGACAGACATTGTGGGAAATTCAGTGTCCACTTGTTAGCAGGATGAATATCGGTTAGCTTCTTAATCTCTTTAACTGCTTGTTCCCTCCTCTGCAAACCTTGCATGATTGTTGCGGATGTACAAGCAACAATGTGTGTTTGTTCATGTGCACATGCATGTGTATGCATGTGAGTGTGTGTGCATATCTGAGTGTGTCCATGTGAGTGTGTATGAGCGTGTGTCATGTACCTATGTGGTGCTCTAGACACAGAGAAACCATTGCCAAATGAATCAAGCCCTATGTCCTTTGCTGTGCATGGGCTAGGAACTGGGGAACAATCCTGGGTTTGGGCCCTAATCTCAGTGCAAGTGGAAAGACAATGAGGGACTCAGAAAAAGAAAAAGAAATAGGAGAGAGATGTTGGATGATGGGAGGAGGGAGGAAGGGAGAGATTCCCTAGTGCCTGGGACAGGCACAGGAGGGTAGGGAAGGCCAAATGGCTTTAGGATGGGAATGGCAAATAAAGAAGGCATTGTCAGGGCCATTTTGAGGCACCAAAATCACCAGTAGAGGCAAATGTGCGAGGGTAAGAGAAGCCAGGATCTGGCATTCCATGGATTTCCATAGGGAAACCCCAGGCTCTAACGTCCTACTGGCAAACCCACAGGTTCCACATGGTGTTGGGAAGTCCCGGCACTCCAGCTCCCTGATCAGTCTTGTTTTTGATTGAAGAGCTTTTAGCTTTCCTTCCAGAAGGATGTGACCCTTTCCTAATCAAGTGGAACCCAGAAACATCTGCCAACTACAACAAGGAGAGCAGATGTGTATGGAGTACTCACAAGCAGCCGAAAGCCTCATCTTCACTTCCCACTCCGCTAGGGCTATTTTAAAGGATGAGGACACTGAGGCTCAGTTATGTTACATACGCTACCTATAAGAAAGTCCTAGAGCTGGGAATTTATTCCAGTTCTGTTGGATTCTGTCACAGGTCCCCTTCGCCGAGTTTGTATGGTCATGATTACAACTCGCTGGAGGACTCCTATCAAGTCCCTGTTTGAATGCCAATAGACCCCACGACCTGGCAGTGCCTTCAGGGCATGGCTGAAAGATTCTTGGTCCAGCCTGGCAGACCTGGCTACAGTGGGGTGGGCTAGCCCTATGCAAAGCGTTGAGACCCAGAGGCTGGTACTTGCCTAGGAGGCAGATGCCAGGCTGTGGGAATTATGTGAAGATGCCAGGCAGGGTTCGCAGGTGTGGGCACTGACACAGGCCCCCAGCTTCCTCACATCACCTTGACCCAGGCACTGGCCACTAAGGTCTGGCACCTACTGGGAGCTCCCAAGCTAAGCTAAGCACCAAGATAAGCCAAGTTCTTTTACGATTCCTGGTCTCTCAGTGGTTAGCATCTGTCTAGCACAAAACCCAGCCTTCTCGCCTCAGGTGGTTCAGAAATCCTTCCCCACTG
This sequence comes from Aplodontia rufa, assembly GCA_004027875.1. Lineage (NCBI taxonomy): Eukaryota > Metazoa > Chordata > Mammalia > Rodentia > Aplodontiidae > Aplodontia > Aplodontia rufa. The sequence goes on from PVKS010019591.1 coordinate 36,100, forward strand.
CTGGTAACAGCTGACTTCACACGGGCTGTGACTTAATTAGCACAGCACTTTATTTCCTTTTCTTATTAAATCCAGCAGCAGCAGCCATTGCCACACCGTGTCCTTGCTGGGCGCTGACTGCCTTGCTAGGCTCCACCCAGACTAGGTCTGGTTCAGGCCTGAGAGCAGCTGTCATGACTGAGTCCCCAGCAGTGCCATGGCCTCCTAGTAACATAACTTTCTGGAGGCTTACAGTGTCTGGCTCCAGGCCGTCAAGACACATGACAACTATAGCTTGCTGGGGCTGCTGTTAGCGGGGACAACTCCCAGCCTTGGCAGATAGCAGCTCATACCTCTGAGGAATGGGGACAATAGAGCACATAGCTAATGTGTGTCTGGTTACAGTGCCTGAACATGCCACCTGCATAGATCACACACACACAACATCATATATATATATATACACACACGTGTGTGTGGATAGATAGATAGATGATAGATAGATAGATGGATGGATCTAGCAGCACTATAAGCTGGCAATAGTGTCCAAAGAGCTCTTTGCTGCCTGTCAGCACCCCAGCGGGCCACACTGGGTGTGCAGCACAATTTCACAACACATAACAGCAAAGGAGCTCCATGGCAGAGCCACTGTGCTACACTTTAGTGCACGGGGTGGGTGCACGAGCCTGTGCGGGGGCCACACATGCGGCTGGAACACTGCTTGCTAGGTGACTGCCTACATGTCCCACTGTGTGTATCCGTGTAGGACATCACATGAGGGACTCTGCCCTGTTAAATATGGCCTTGGAAGTGGCATGTTCCTTTCTTTTGAACACATCTCCTCTGGGAAACCTCCATAGACCCCACCTTGCTTTCACAATGATTGTTTTAGGGTCGGTGTCCTCTGGGATGGAACTCATCACATCTGCATTGTCATTCCTAGGAACCTCGGTCCAGCCACGCAACCTCCTAGAGATGCAGGAAATCAAGATTAGCCATAATGCTCCCTCACAACCTCGTGTGGGTCCCCTGAGATAATGACGTGAGGAAGGCACAGCAACATTCCTGACAGCATTCTTCCTGTGTCCACTGAAGATGAATGGATGCACGAAGTGTGGTAGATATACACAATGGGACATCACATTGGCTTAGGGGATCCTGACACATGCTGTCACGTGGGTGAACCTTGAGGACATTTGCTAAATATAAGAAGCCAGTCACAAAACAACAACTGCTGTATGACTTCGCTTATAAGATAGAATGCTCAAATTCATAGAAGGTAGGAGAGCGGTTTCTGGAGAGGGATGATTGGAGAGTTAGTGTTTAATGGGTAGAGTGTCAGCTCAAACACATTAAACAGCTCTGGAGATGGATCGTGGTGATAGTTGCACAACACTGTGATGTACTTGATACCACTGAATTCTACATGTAAAAATGGAAGAGTCAATGTGATGCACATTTTACCACAATAAGAAAGTAACAAAAATTTTAAATAGTAAGGTACTGGGCACATCCAGGAACACAGGAGGTGCTAACGAGCTTTGAAGGCCCATGCTGTTAAAAAGGGGCCTTCGGAGGCTGCACCCACACACTTCCTTTATTCACAAATAAGGAAAGCAGTCCCAGAGAAAGAAAGTGATCTGCTCAAGGTCAGACAGCAAAGCAGAGCTCAGCAGGCCCCAGCCAGAAGCACCTATGTCTCAGAAGCACCTACGGTTCATTCTAGTAGGAGGAAGGCAGAATTTGCTTAGTGCAGGATGGAAAATCCTGCACTGTCTGATGCTGACCCTCCCAGGTACACTGGCTCTGGGCTCCATAGCTGCAGAAAGCCTCCCTGCTCACTCTCAGTGGCTCCCCCTACCCCTCTCACCCTTCCATACTGCATGGTCCACATCACCCAAAGGCTGACAGTCAGCTCTTTCCGCTGCTGGTGTGTCCAAAGCTATTTTCCCTGTCTCCAAATGTGGGCGGAGCAGAGATGTCATGAGAAAAAGTGAGTGGGCTGGAGAGAAGAGCCTGACTTCAGGTAAACACTGGAACACCTTAAGGAGGTCTGCAGAGTCCCAGCTCTTCCAAAGGGAATTTGGGCACATTTCCTCCACAGATTTAGCCTATATACCCATTCCTTTAAAAAGAGCTAAAAATCATCTTTTGTTCTAAGGAAAAAAGTGGAAGATGGCTGGAACTTCTTCTGGTTCCAAAGACTTAGAGCAGTTATAACCCACTAGAAGAGTCCTTCAAAGGT